>VZSC01019431.1:171063-220495 GCA_013398225.1 Steatornis caripensis
CAGTTGAATATTTAGAAGCCAGTGTACTTTAATATTAGAGAAAAAATTTGCAGTATCAGATTAGTGTGCTAAATCTTTTTAAAATTTTCAAAATATGTTATTTTTTCCGAGAGTTACCTGAAGTAAATAAGTGAGCTATTTTGGTGGGGTGGAGTTTTTTGCGTTTCTTTCTTCAACATATTGACTAGAATTAATTTTGAGTTTCGATTTTCCCAAAGCATCTTCCATGATAAAAGTCAAAGTAATAAAAAGAGAGCAGACCTTTCAGTAGGATGAATTTATGCCACAAGTATATGTGAAGACAAAATACAGATGAAAAATCATTGCCAAAGTTGTGCTTTATGGGCTTACCTTATGTGTTTTTACAGTAATAATAAGTATATGTTTAATTCTGTTGAATGTCTGCTTAACAGGCTCTGGAAAGTATATTGACAAGTGAACGTGTGCCACTTTCATCTCTCACAAACATCACTCAGACATTAATGGATAATTTAAAAAAACAGGGTAGGTAGATACTTATTTTGCAAATGTGGAGAGGCATTTGCACTTTGTCTGTAGTGCTGTAAGACTATTGTAGAACTATTCTGTTCCACAGGAAGACCAGACTTGGTCTGCCTAGCTTTGCTGCTACATATCACAGAATGTTGCTTCTACATATTTTATTTTTTTAATGCATACTGCAAATAGCATGCTATTAAGTATGCTTTGCTATGCCTGCTATGTGCCTAGTAACTCGTGAGTATATTCAAAAAGAAGGAAAAAAAACCAACCCAAAAACTGGGCTGGGCACTTGCAATGGGTAGAAGCTTCTTTCACAAAGCAGCTTTCACAGACTTCTGCCTGTAGAAGTTTTAGTTTGTTCTGTCTCTCCAAGGAAGGCAGAAAAGATATGGTACTTTGGATCTGTGAATTTTAATGTACTGGAAGGACAGAATTCTTACCACTGAGGATCTGAGCTCTGGCCGGATGCCTAGTATCTTTTCTTGGTAAACTTTGCTGAAGTTATATTTCATAAATTTAATTCATAGAGATTTCAGAGCCAATGTCAGGGAATGTCATTACCCATTAAAACTCTTGTTGCTGAAGGTCTGTAAGATTGTTTCTTTGAAATGATACACTTGAATCTTTCTAAATTGTGAGAATCTTCTTTGTGCTAAACCAAATTTTGGAGACCCAGCTGGGCGTTGAGGAATAGAGCGGAGAAGCATATGCCTGCCACTTCCTTTGCATGTGTTGGGACTTCTCAGTAGTAGAAGTCTGCTTTTTTTNAAACATGCCCTTTCACACTGAAGAGAGACTGACGGAATTGTATACTTACTGAGGTCTGTTTGTTTGAGTGTGTGTTTTTCATCATTAATTTCTTACTGCCGTAAATAATATTATTTCCTCACAGTTGCAGTAAAGATCAAACTTGGCTGATGTTCCAGCCTTCTAATTTCAGAAGACTAGTGACATATCCTTCCACTTGTGCTTAGTAGGCAGAAGATAATGTGAAGCAGGTGCTGGGCTCTGAATGCTGTGGTTGTGAAGAAAAGGTCAAGTGACTGTGTGGCAAGCTCTGTGCATTTCTCTTTTGTTTGTGGGATTTTTAATAGCAATGTATCAAAAGTGTTTAAGAGTTGGTATGGACAAAATCATGTTTAGAAGCTGTTTCAGGTGAAAATTTAATATTCAGAGATATCTTTTCTATAGAAAGGTCCCTTTAGGGTCTCTGTAAAACGCTTTATTTTAAAATATATGTCAGAGTAGAGATTTTTTTTTTCAACGTGGTGTTGCCGTTAGCTTCCCGTATTCGGATTGCTTTGATTGTTACTGAAATTTGGATGTCATTAGATACATGAAATTTCTGAGATTAAGATTGTAGAAATACAAAAGGCAGTGTCTTGCAGAGATGAAATGGAATTCCTATCAGTAGATATCAAGCTCTCTTCTGATGCAAGGAATATGCTTAAAATATTGGCACAATGAGTAAAAGATTATAGTTTCATATTTAATTCTTAATAAAAGAAAATGTGTTTGAGACTTAGTGTATTTCAATTTTTGGCAGTCTCTGGTTTGGCCTTAAACCAGGAAAAGACAATAAGTTTGTCTTTGTTCACTTCCACATTGTCAATCTCCTTCAGTTTAAAAATGAGCCTGATACCTTTCTCTAATACTTCTCGTAAAAATAATTGTGGTTTTATACTGCCATGAATTAAATATAATTATTGCAAGCAGCAATGCAACAAAAAATTACATTGAGACCGAAGTCCTCCAGTTCTAATAAAGGAGGCATTTAATGCAGCTACAAAGTTTGTTTCACTATTCCAGACTGTATATTCAAGTTCAAATGCAGTTTTATTTCTCCTCAGAGCTTGAGTGTGTGGATGAAGGACTACTGCAGTTCTGTGCGAACAAGTTAAAGCTGTTACATCTTTATGAACTGGTTAGCAAACTAAATTCCCAAAGCATGCAGAAAGACACTCCACCCTCAGATAATGTGAGTAAATTCAAAATTCAGTTGCCTTATAGAATCAAGTGATGATTTAAGCATAAAAATGTTTTCAAGGCCTAGGATAAAATAAATAGGTAAGCAAGTTACCTGTTTTTGTGGTCTGGAACTTGTAATGAAGTAATTGTTTTATAATGCCTTTTTTTTTTACCCCTGCACAAATGCTTAGTAATTCATCTGCCCAATATTCATTAGCAATCACATGAAGTTGAGACAGAAGTAACAATAGAACCAGGATCTCCTGATGTCAGTCCTTTATCCAAAGTACACAGCATATTCTTAACTTTGTTTAGTTTTTGAGGGATATTTTGGGACCAGTAGAAATTACAAGTTCTGGTATTTGCTTGTGTAGCATCATAATTTGACTTACTTTTGATATAATTTTATAAAAATGCTTGTACATTTGTAAAAGCCATACGGAGTGGTGTTATAGGGGCTTGTTTGCTTGATGGGTGATTGTTATACTATGAACAGGATCTAAATACGGGAAATGTATCTGTTGAAGTCCTTAAAAATTAAGGTAGACAAGGGCTTAATTTGAGCTATATGAATAACTGATTTTGAGATTATTCAATCATTTGGACCCTTTTAAAAGACAGTTTTAATGTTCTAAACAAAAAATGTTGACTCTTCTGACTTTTTGTTTTAGTTCTTACTGTGTTTTGAAAAACATCCATTTGCATTAGTCTCGTGATGGCTTTTGCTTTTAAGGACCTGGCTAAACTGCTTCGTCTGGAAGAAAAAGATTTTCATAGGCTCCAAACGTTACTGGAGAACTACAAGAAAGAAAACACTCTAAGTACTGTTCAGTGTGCTGATGAGAAGGATGACGTATTGTCTGTGAAAATGTTCTTAGAGTACTTGGATTTTGAAAAGGACGTGATTAATGTGAAAAATATGGCAGACGGAGAATATGTGACTTTAGGTAAGAGCTACTGAACTGTTTGTCAAATTACTTAAGGACCGATTATAATCTAAGATGGTTTAAATATTTTAGCCTTAATTTGGGGGCCTTAACAAGCTGGCTTGCCTTGAAGTGGTATGTGACAGTGCTAGTTCCAGACTCTTAGGTTTAGCCATAGGGCAGGTCTTTCTACCTAGGTGGATATTAATCTAATGTTAACTACATCTGTGGATAGAATTACCCTAAAGCCATGTTATCACTGTTCATTCGTTTATTAACGACTCCAAGTTGGACAGTGGTAACTAGGCACTTCATAGAGCAGTTACACCCTGTTGTGTCTTTCATGGTCACAGCACCTCAAGAGTTCAGTTACTGACAGGACTGACTTTAGCCTCAGAGATGGGAGAGTTGACCAGACACAGCACAGGACCATTAGGTGAGGGAATAAGGACCCCTCATTTGTGGACTTGAGGAGATTTTGAACAATGTTGATCTGAAATACTATGGATGGAGAGAGAGTCTGGGGTGTGGGATGGGGGCTTACTGTCTGTAGTTTGGTTTAGTTTGCAGTTTTGTTCCAGACCGTCATTGGGAGGCTCTTGGAAAATAACTAATGGAAGCAACTTGAGTTAAATCTGTCTCAAAGGCATTGTCTTTCCAGATGATTTCTTTTCTGGGGAAACTTTGGTGCAAACACAGAATTCTGTGCACAGGTGTTGTATAGTGTTCACTTTGTAGCCTCCTGCTTCTTTTGTCTTTAATTGTCAGACTTTGAGAGAAATTGGGATTGAAAAGTTAGGCAGAAGAGCTTGGCTTTCATCTGTATGAAAATCAAAGGCTGTTTCTAAGTCATCTTAGAATTTGCATTTTCTCTACCATAACACTATACTTGGTTTTAAGAGCTGGGTAGAAGTACTCTTATCCCCACCCCCTTGGACAGGGCTTACCAGTAACTGATTAGGGTGTTCAGCTGTAAACAAATGTAATTGGAACACAAACGTCATTCTGAGCCGTTTAGATGGTTTCTTGAAGATGTTGTTTTTCCATTTTTGCTTTGCCTCAAAGGGACACTCGCACTTTTGTAGTGCTGGTGAGGTATGAATTATGTAATTGTTTGGGTTTTTTAATTGGCTGAAGTACCACTAGTTTGCTATATAAGATACAACATGCTGCCACACAGTTATGGGTTACTCCATGGATAAAGTTGTCCGAAACTTCAAGCCATTCTTTGACTTGAACGAAACGTGTAATCCAAGCAGTACAGTAACCTTTGCTTTGTTATAAATCTATTTTTCATATGACTCCTGTAGTGGTAGGAACACTTACATCATTTGTAGTGAAACTTCTTCTCCACTAAGGGTAAACCATCAGAGTATCCTGGATGTAACTTACTCCTTTGTATTGCACTCAGTGGGACCTGATCAATGGATGATCTTTTGTACAAGTGTAAGGGGAGAGGCTGTGGCTTTAGATATCACTCGTAATGTCAACTGATTTTTGCTTCAGGCAGCTTTTTCTTCTGGAAGTGTTTGTGTGGAGAGAGTTCCACAGAGGAAATGTGTCATGCATTGGAATCGGCAGGTTTTAGCCCTCAGATCTTGTTGGTAAGATTTATTACATACTTTAAAACTTGATTTAGTGTTTTGAAAACAAAACATTGAAAGGAAGAATTCTGAATGTTGACCTTTGGATTAATGCTGCATTCAGGCTGTGTTCAAATACCCCCACATTCAGTTCTTTAGGTGCTTATATTTATATTTCACACTTAGGAGATGTCAAATAAATAAATGAAAAAAATTAAAAAAAGAAGATCTTCTAGTAAAAAATGTGGGTTTTCTAGTGGGGATGTCTAGAGTATGCATTTAGGACTAAGATTTGATGAAAGTTTCTTCTAGAAAGAAGCAAAAATTGTAAGATACTGATACGTTTGTTGTTATAATTCCTTTTTGCAGGGAGAAAAGAATTTAAAATTTTTTTAGGATCAATAGTACTGTACAGACAATCATTTTTATTTTTCATCTGCATGTAATTTTAGTCTTTTGCTACTTTTCTTCCATCCACTACTTAATGATGAAAATACATATTTCAGTATTACTTGCCTGTGTAAAATTTTCAGCTGTAATATTAATAACTACTAATGTTTACCATGTTGAGATTGCTAATATACTGGTGTTAGCTGGCTGTGCCTTCAAAAGAGGATGTCTTCTAAGACGCCTTTCAAAGTCTCTCGTAGGGTGCCTTACGCAATATGTTTTTAACTTTCTATGTTAATTTAATAAGGGTTCATGGATGTAACATTTCTGCTTCATAACAAAATTTGTTCACGAAAGTGTTTGCATTAGGTATATTGCAATATTAGAGTTTCATTCTACTGTTTTAATTCCATATTTTCTTTTTTTTACAGTCACTTCTTCTCAATTTATGGCTTTCCAAGGAAAAATATATTCTAGACAAACCAGATTCTGTCAGTTGCCTTCACACTATGCTGTCACTTCTGAGCAAAATGAAAGGTGAAATGTGCATTTAGAACACTTAAACATAACAGATATGAATTATTATTATTATTATTAGAAATTTGCTACTCTGACTAGCCTATGTTATCACTTAGGGTTCCACCCCTCCAAATTATGTAAATGAGCTAAATGCTGCATGTTGATGAACTAGCTAAAAATAGTATCAAAATCTGAAGAATGTCACAACGAAAGGCTGCCTTCGTGCCCTGCAGTTTCACTCTCGGCTAAGTTGACCCAACTCCTGTTTGGCACTAGAAGGTGACTGACCAGCTCCCCTTGCTCCTTTTTTTGGGTGTATAGTCCTGCCTCTCTCCCTTGTGCTGAGTGGCTCTCAGAAGTCCTTCGGATTGCTTTAACTCATTGAGACACTGTTATTCTAGCGGCATTTCTATATTGAACATCTCTCTAACTTGAGGGGTCCTCTATAAAGCCAACTTGCCATTATTTGGGATAAGTTGTGTATAATACTGTGTAACAAATAAATATCGATTCTCCGACCTCACACCGGTGGACATGTGTGTGCCAGGTTCCCTTATGTCTAGTTCACTGTAGGGCACCGTTATCAGCTTGAAACTAGAAGCATGAATAAGTTACTGCTGCTGTATGAATAAATTAATTATTCTGAACACAAGGTAGCCTGAAGAGAGCCAGCTTTAGTGCATTGAATATGTTTGGCATCTTGAAATTACAAAAGAAGCATCTGTATTCCGAAGTGTCATTTCGTAATATTCCTTAGACCTAGTAAGTGTGCAGCAGGTTTTACTACTTAGTGATTTAGATCTACTGCCTGTTTCCTACAAATGAAACTTGGAGAACAAGTAACTCATGTACAGCCCTTTTATTTTAAATTTCAGTTATAATCTCGAAATTATATGCTACATATCTAGAAACAGGTAACTTAGAGTGACAGGAAATTACTCCTAATATAAGCTGCATTAGTAAGTGATGCTTTCAGGATTGGTTGCTGCTTTACTGGTTTTAACGCACCCGATGACCCAAACTGAGTTTCCTACTCTCCCGTTCTCTTCAGTGGCTATAGATGAGTCATGGGACATGCAGTCAGTTTCCCCCTGGTGGCAACAAATGCGTACAGCCTGTGTTCAGTCTGAAAATAATGCAGCTGCCTTGTTATCTGCTCACGTTGGGCATTCCGTAACTGCACAGACAATTGACAGTGTGACAGAGAAAAAGGTAAGTCGTCATGGACCTCTCCCTTTTATTTTACTTACTGTATCGATTCCATGCAAATTGCTGTCTTCGTAGTGGAATAACATCCTCATGTTAATTTGTCGCCGTTCTAGCATGGGCACAAGCGTGCTGTCCTGCAAGCCTGAAAATTTGTATTTGAATTTGAAGAATATTGTGCTGAGGTGGATTAATGATGTATCAGAATTGTTTGTTGAACGTATTTGAATATGTGATGGGAATTGTACAGTGAGTTTTTCTCTTAATAGCAAATGATGTTGACAAACTTAAAGCCTATGCAGTTTCCACATAAACTTGTGATTAACACTGTGAAACTCCACACAGCATTGCCATTCAAACTGGAAAAAGTTATTACGTTCCTAAATAGCACTAGGCATAGTTGTATTTTACTACTTGCCTTAATAGATTAGATGGGGTTTAGCTGATGTTCAGTCTTGTAAATAGTCTGCGTTATAAGTTATAACTAGATTACTGGGAAGTGTTTTAGTATTTTTGCACATTCAGCTTAACTATTGCAATTCTGTATATTAAAATTGTCAACGTTGCCCAAATAGTAATGTTGGTATGTTGCACTGTGGTGTGTTTTACCCATATGCGCTCTCCTTTGCCACCTTCTATTTTGTACTTAAAAGAATAAAGCAACAACTTTATTTCCCTCAAAATTTCCCTTCCATAAAGCCGTGTAGCTCTTCCTCCTTTTGTTTGGTTTTTTCCTACCATCCTTTAGCCTAAAGCCTAGTTAATGGCCAGACTTTTGAGAACTCTGGAGTTTGCTGTATTTGTGCACAAAGCTAAAAATCAGATCTGCATCCAAGTGTAAAGATTCTTGGGCTTCCTGGCAGAGCATTTGCTGATAAAAATAAGAATTATCCAAATAATGCACAGATTATGTGCATTAATATGGTGTGATCCAGTGTTTCTGGGTGCATGATATTTTTGATATGGTAGGAAATTGAAATGTAGGTGAATTAATTGTGTACGTAGGGAATGTGTATATAGTGGAGGACTTAAAATTAAATGTTTTTTGAAGGGATTCTAACCCATTTTTCAACTAAATATGAGCTTTAAAATGGGACTATAAGATGACCTTTCAGGTCCTTTTATTTCCTTATGTTTTTGTTTAAGAATCTGTGTATCTTGTGAGCAGCGTGGATGCTCATTGATGTTTGCATAATAGTTAATGTACATATCTTGAACTAAATTATTCTTTAAAATGCAGTAGCTCTTGGGATATAGCTTTCCATTGTAATACTATGCATCTTTTTAACCAAAACTGTGCTCCTTTAAGTGAACTGACCTAAAACAGTTCATATGTTCTGTTAGTTTTCCCAAATAATTGTAGGTTCGGATGCAGAATCCTGGGAAGCACTTTCCCTTGATACTGAATATTGGAAACTTTTGCTGAAACAGCTAGAGGATTGTCTGATACTTCAAACACTACTGTATAGCAAAGTGAGCAAAAGGAGAAAAAGAGCTTCGTCACTCCAGGCTGAACCTTTGGGCAGGCTTTCTGTAAAGAAATTGCTTGAAGCTGGAAAAGGTACTTTTTTTTCTCCCTTGGAAGGATGGTTGATTGTCTTTCTAACAGACTTCTGAGCTATCCTTACCTTAATTTATGATGTACGCTGCACTGGAAATTGTTCTGCTGGTTGCTTTTCTTAATTTAAAAACCAGTGCAAACCACATAGAATAGCATTTTAAAATTCGTAACAGAGTATTACTGTAAAGAATGCATTGTAAACCTCTAACTAGTTGATTAGGAAGTTTTCTAATTGGCAAGGTTATCCTTACGTAATTAATTATATTAGTTAAAACGCCTATCTCTTCCTTTGATTCCGAACCATAAATCTTCTGGGATACATTGGCTCTATCTCACAAATTAAATTTTTAAATTTTTTTTTAATGTCCTAGGAGGCATTGCTGACGCTGTAGCAAAGTGGGTTTTTAAGCAAGGCTTGAGTCCTCCTGTGCTAAATTTGGCCCAACGCAAAACCAATACAGATAATACTGAAGAATCTGCAGAAATGCTTACTAATATCTTTCTTGAGGAACCAGAAGCAGATGCAGGCTTGGACACAATCCTAGGTAAGAAAATAACATGAATTTTTCAAATTCTAAATATCTGCAGGGACATTTTAGTTGCTGCTGTGGTGAAGTAGCAGAAATTATAGTGGGAAGAGGTCTGTTTTGTAACTTCAGATTTTCTTTTTTTAGAGCTGCTGCAACTCGCATATCAACACTTTCCGTGTAGTCTTGAAGTGGATGTACTCCACGCGCATTGCTGTTGGGAATGTGTAGTGCAGTGGAATAAGGACCCAGAGGTAAAAGAATTTCATTTGTGGCGAGTAATCATAAAGACCAACTCAACAGAAGCAGTTTCACAAGTTTGTAGTAGTTCATGAAAACTTTCATTAAGAAGACTGACTTTGAAAGCACGCTAGCTACAATTTTTCTGTGATAAGTGGCAAGAACAAATTGAATTGAGAAAATGAATGCAGGTCCTGAGGCTGAGTGGCACCTCCCAAAGACAGGACTGTATTTTTCTGAGCTGTCAGATTCTTAGAACTGGGTGTGTGGAAACTGCATTCGAAATAAGCAGCATGAAGAAGGATTTTGACCATATTTTGTTCAAGTACAGAACAGTTGAGGTACTGCAAAACAGTGATGAACCTTTTCTCTGTTCTAGATGTGCCAAAACAGATCACAGAATACTAAATTTGTTAGGCTAGAATCCATTCCCGTTAAAGAGGAAGGAGAAATTTCTTAGATGGTGTTTTAGTTGTGAAAGTTTAGAAAGAGAAGATTATCTTAGATTCACTGGCCACTGCTGGGAATTGTTATAGGAGAAAGAATAAAAACAAATGCCTTTTTTCCACTGCTCTCTTATAGCTTCTCTAATATTGGCAAATGTCCTAAGTTCAGATGATATTAAAATTGAAATTGGCAATCCTTAGATCTGTGCAACATAACACTTTGCTCTAGAACAGAAGGTTCCTTTGAGATTGTTAGAGACTTACTCCATCATAACGGAATGGAGTAAAAATTAATCTTTCTAGCACAAATGGATTTCGTATTTGAAATGTGAATGGAGTGAGTGGAGGTACCTTTCAGCAGAGTATGTTAGCAGTACTAAAACAAAGCCCTGAAAATAGCACTGAAATCACAATGTGTTTCATGATTACTGAAGCATACCTTGCCACGTGCTTCTGTGTTTGCAGAGAAGATTACAGTATCGAAATAACTCACAAGTTTTATAACTGTCAAAAACCAGTAGCTTTGAAATAGTCTACCTGAGCCCTTTAAGAATCTAGTTTACATTTAAAACAAGTCTTGGATAATGTAATAACTTGTTCTTTTATTTTTTTTGTTTTACATAAGGAAGCGTGTTTTCTCATTAGGTCTATAGATCATCTAAGATGCATCATTAATGCTCACGTTCAGCATGGTAAGGATGAAGCTATTATTAAAAACGATCTTTGAAATTGTGAAACAGCAGAATAAATGACTGTTTTTTGACTAGTATAAATGTATGCAGTTCGCAGTAGTGATGGCCATTTTGTCTAAAAGGATAAAAACAAACCCCAAAATTTTTTCTGACATTCAAGCTTTGGTTTTTCATGTTGAAACTGAGTTTCCATCAGAACCATGAAAATAAGTTGGTTAGATAAAGTTAATGTTTTTAACTAAAAATAATTTTAAAATAAAATTGCTCTGAAACTATTTTTTTATTTGTATTTAAGTAGTGGCACATGCTTCTTGCAGTCAATTACTGTTCATGCATTTCATGCATTTCTTGATACTCTGTTTTAGGTTTTAGTGTATGTGATGACATTTGTCTTTTTTGTAGACTATGTGCACAAATAAAGTGCACTCTATGCCTAAAGCACGCGTCTTAAACCTTCATGCTTACCACCAAAGTTTCTGTGTACCTACAATGTTTAACACAATCTGCGTAATACAATAATTGTAACAAATGATTCGTTGCACTTCTGACTGTATTTGATCACCAAGGTAGTCTCTTCATGAGAAATCTGAAATCTGAAGACCAAGTATAAAGCAGTGAGGATAACTGACAGTTCCTTCTCTTTTTTAATCCGCACCACCCCCTGCCTCCATTAAAAGAACTTTGGCCCATGGCTTTTTCACTCCATACTTGTGAGATGTCTTTTCTGTTCACCTGGAGTTTACAAGTTTGCGATTGTTCTAGGTATCGCTCTGATGATGTGGAATACATTTGTAGTGAAAAGGCTTTCTTCTGCTACATATCTAATGGACAAGGTGAGTGCAGTATTGTGACAGTATTATTGAGGATGAATTTTTATTATTAACTGAAAAGTTAAACTAGTATTTTTAAACCATTTGGTTTTTTAAAATAAATTTTGAATATCTTTGATGTAAGCATCAAAAAACCCTTGCTTATTTGGTTTAGTATGTAGCTAGCTTTTGGAATTGTTTACAGAATGCATGTTTTAAAATACCAAATCCGTGGAATGACTGACTATAGGCAGCTTTAAGTAACAGCTGATCAGCACTGGCTGGTGTGTACTGAAGACTTGTGTGCAGCTTTAGCTTGTAATTACTAAATAAAAAGTATTTGTGAAACAGTTTGAAACTATATATGTGTGTATATAAAATTTTAAATCAGAAAAAAATAAAGTGTTTTCTCTGTGCCTGTTTCCTGCTGAGTTATTGCCATGAAACTTTGAGGTTCCCACAAGCAGCAGCTTTTCCTAATGTTCTGGTCCAAGCTTTGGATGTATGAGCTCTTATTCTGCAAATTGCAGCATATTTTGTGGATGTTGTTGAGCAGTTTTAACTGTCGCTGCCATTGTAAAGCAGCTTCTGTTCTAGTATGCAACTTGCTTGCTCTGAGTTTAGCAGTCTTTTGTCCCTGCTAAACTTCATTTTTTTTTCACGCTTATAAATACGCCATGGATCTGTTTACTGGAGGACAATTCTGTTTAGGATTGGAAGGTAGTTTAGGAAGAGTACTGCCAGTAAGTGATAGGTCTGTTTGAATTGTGTAAGGGGAACGTGCCTGTTGGTTTGCCAGATGCACAGCAGCAGCAAAGTATTTTTCAGCATCAGAGACCAGATGCAAAGAGAGAAGTGTTGACAGTGATTTAAGGAAACACTAAAAAACAACCCAACACAAAACCTACAAGAACTTGCTATCTCATCATCATCTTTTTTCGTTCTCCTTTGCTCCTCTCATTTTCTGCTTTTGCTTTTTGTTGAGCTCTGTAAGACCTGGAGAATATCAACTTCCTGGTTCCTTTCAGCAGATAGGCTCAGTTATATACAGTTGTGGGTGTTTCTTCTGCAAGAACTCTCTTCCAGTTTTTCTGCATGCCTTTATGTAAATCCACTGCCATTACTTCTGCCTAGATTAACATCTGCAGAGGAAGAGATAAAGGTTTTTATTAACTGTTTTGCACACATCTGTTACCTCAAACAAATATCACATAATAGCAACTGTTGCTGACTTTTAGTAGTTAGTTATGTATGTTTGAAAGCTGAGAATTAGTCATTTGGGTTTGTGTTATAGAAGCAGTAGCACAACTGATCTCTCACCAACTTCCAGAAAAAAATACAGCTTTCAAATCTGTTGGCACTTAATCAGTCCCAAAATTGACAGCTGAAAGTTGTCCTGAATTCAGACTTTGAAACAGCATGATGGATCACTTGAATTTGCGTTTAAATAATCCAGTAATTCAGGACCCTGGAATATCAGTTCAGCTGTTGTTTAGGTTCTGCCATGATGTTGTGATTGTTACTTTTATTTTTTTTTTTTTGTGCTATGGAAGAGAGAACTGCCGCTTATGTGTATGTGTGCTTCATCATGTGCAGCATGTGATTCTGCTTGTAGAAATTGGACCTCATAGTAACATTCCTAAACAGGATATGATTGAGGTGTGTCTTCTGAAGAATTCAGATAGGCAAAGCATGGAAACCATGTAATAACTTTCCTATTGGACCTTCTCCATCTGAATGAATCTGCTGGAGCATTCACTCTTACTTTCCTCTTCCCTTGTTCCCTGGTGTTTCTAGTATCACGCTTAGTATTATAGCTCTAGTTCTATATTATAGAAATCACTGGGAATTTTTTAGCTGCCTTTGAGATTTGAATGAGGACCTCGGGGCCTTATTTTTAATCCTAGACTTTAAGAAGGATAAACTAAATATGGGCATTAGTAATGTTCATTTCTGAGTTGCATAATCTTTATCAAATCTTTTCTTGAAAACAAGCTATGCAATGTGCTACTTTATGTAGCTGTAATGAACTATTTTCTCATTTTATATTAGGAAGATAGTAATAAAAGGTTAAAATGTAGGATAACAGATACATTATGATGAAAATTATTTAATTGTGCTGAAATTTATTTTTTTTATACAGGTTGGAAAAGCTCCGAAGGACAGATTGTGCAGACGGGCAAGTAATACTACTTTTGTCTAAATGGGAAGAAATAAATAAAAATGCCTTAATGTTAATAGTAGCTTGTGACTTATTTTTGAAAGTTTCAGAAAAATTCAAAATGCAGCTGTAGAGAAAATGTTATGAATTTTAAGAAATGTAAATTAATCTTTATCTGACAAAGCAAATTAGAACAGTAGTATAACTTCAAATATTATAGAAGGTAGGCTTGAGACTGTAACATAAGTTACTGTTACTTTTCAAGCGTAATTTCATTAGTTAAAATGTTCTTGGAAGACAACTAATATGCTCAGAAAATGAAATTTACTAATGTGATTACTTGAGGGATTCAGTCGTCTTTAGAGATATGGTGTTGTAAATGGCTACATTTAGCTTTATTCCTATTTCCCCCCGTTATTTCTAATTCTTTGTTGTACTTCAGTGAATCTTTGTTTACCTTTAAATATAATAGGTTAATAAACTGAGCTGAACAATGTGGTTTATGTCAGCAACTGTCTTCCTAAACATACAGAGCTAATAAAAGCCTGTTTCAATTCCAACTGAAACAACTGAAATCGTACTGTTTGTTAACAGGATGTAGGTATGGGTGACACAGCAATGACGGCTTTTCTTGGCTGCTGTTCAGATCTTCTGCAAACATTGCTAGAGGTAAATTTTTATTTTTCCCATAGAAAGGAAGGAACTACTTGAGTTAAATTTGATTTTAAAGCATATAGTTATCCTAATTTCTGTACTGTTCAGTTCAGACAAGTTCTAGACAATATGATATTTTCTTTTTAATTTCACTGCAGAGAACTTGTGATTGAAGCCGTGTCTGTTGCATAAAAGGCCAATATAGATGACGTTTTGTGCGTGACTACTTTTCTGTGTCGCTCTGGCAGGCTGACGTTAGTAGTGACGAAATGCAAGCTCCTGTCTTAGATACTGAAGATGCTTGGGTGTCGGTAGAAGGACCGGTCTCGATAGTAGAACTAGCTCTTGAACAGAAACGCATTCACTACCCACTTGTTGAACACCAGTTTGTGTTATGTACTATCTTGTATGCCATCATGAGGTTTTCTCTGAAGAGCATGAAGCCTCTTTCGCTGTTTGATAGCAAGGTATGTCTTTTGAAAGCATACGTCTTAATATTGCTGTCCTTCCTCTTGGTATCTACAATATATGCTAGCTTTCACTCTTTAAACAGGTCATGCATAATTTTATGAAAGACATTTAGTCCACTGTGGTGCATGAATGAAGTTGTCAGCAGAATTCAAGCTGAGACCCAAACTCGGTGCTTTTCCTTAGGAGTAAAAGATTTGCAGTGACCTCAGATGCATGAAAACCAGCTCCTTAATAATTAGCTGGCCTGAAAATACTGCATGGTAAGAACACTGGATGACAGGTTTTTCTAGATGCTTTGAGAAGTGCCAGATCAGGGAAAACATAAATATTTAAGGTCAGAAATGTTATGTTAGCGTTACTGTTACATCCATTGTTGCTGATGATTATTCCAGAATTCTGAGCATCTCAAAGAGAATAAACAGCTTTTCATCTAATGGATATAAACCACTTTAAAAAAAAAAAAGTCCTCCTAGCTGTACCACACCACAATTCTAAAAAAATTTAAATACGAAGTACTGCTGTAGACGGTCATTTAATTTCTGCTGGGGAGAAAATGATTTAGTCCTGTAATACTGCGCAGATTTCTTCTTAATGATTTACTGGAATTTTATAAATGCAGAATATTACTCTTTTTGCCATAGGTTCTTGTCTCTGTGCAAGCTCTGATGAAGCAGTTGGGTCTGATTTTAGCGTTTTACCATAGATCAAATTTCATTATTTTTATGCCTTTTTTTGCTTATGTGTTAGCAAAAAGCATTATACTACCTTTTGTCATTTAAGAATGCATATTACATCTCGAGTAAAATTAGGTCATGTTCCTGCGCCTCTTTTCTTTTCCATACAACTGTTATTCTCAGCCGCTGCGTTTTTGCCTTAACTCGCTCCAGATTTACATTTTTTCTCTGAACTTTATGAGAGAATTTCTAACAGGTCTTTAGAGAATCTTGGCTGATAACTGAAAAAGCAGTTAAAAGTTTCGAAGACCATTTATTACCTTATTTCTTACGGGGCAAGTCACTTTCTAGACCTACACATTCATCACTGTCTTTTAACATAGGCATTTTCTTGGTACCGGTTTCCCTACTCCTGCGTTAGTATGGAGCAGGACTGCCAGAGATGCTTGGCATTGAGTATGTCAGTGCTGGAGCTTGGTGGGCTGAAACAAAGGCTACTGTGTGCCATCATTTGGGAGTTTACTTGAAATTTGATTAATCTGTAGTTCAAAAGACCTTAAAACTAAGTGGTGTCAACTGTATCAGTAGGTTATAGATAAAATGTATTTTTGTATCAGCTAGTTTGCATTTCTTCCTACGTATTATGCTTGGTCTGTTGGTCTAGAGCCATGGACCAGGAAATACATCCAAACTTCAGCTCCAGCTGGTAGTATATCAGCTACCTAATTTAGTAGGCAGGTAGTTTTAAGTTTGAAAGCAAATCCTTGACATGATTGATAGCATGAACAAAGGTTTGTTTTGTTCTGTGGCTTTAACTTACAATATTAATTTTTGTCCGCAAAGAAAAGTAGAAGATGCAGTACAAATTAATTGTAAGAAAATAAGTAGGCTGTTTAGTATTGCATCAAAACTGATTACTTGTATTCCCCTGCATCTCTGAGGCCTGTCTGGTTCTCCTCTTTTTAGGGCAAAAATGCATTTTTCAAAGACCTTACTTCAATTCAGCTGCTACCTAGTGGGGATATGGATCCAAATGTGTTATCCATACGCCAACAGGTAGGTGTAAGTTTTATACTGGAAGTTCTTAAACTTGTAAAATTTCAAATGATACTGAAGTAACCTGCAATTTTTGCTTTCAAGTTCTTGGCCAAAGTTGTGAGTGCAGCGGTTCAAACACTATGTTCACCACAAAAGGCCAAAGAAGCCTCAGAAGAGGAATTGTTTCCTTTTGAAAAGAGGAAGAATTGGCCAACTTTGGCTGTCGACCTGGCTCAGTACCTTCAAATCTCTGAGGATGTGGTCAAAAGGCATTATGTTTGTGAACTGTATAGTTATGGGATGGATCATCTTGGTGAAGAGGTAATAACAGCTTTTAATGATTTAAAATCGGTACAGCATTGTGTCAGATGTTATGCTCAAATTACGTTTTCACTTACTTAAGATGCCTGGAAGGGTTAGGCAAGTATTATCAGGCTCAAAAAAATCCCCAGGCTGAAAAAGTCAGAGTCTGGAAAAGTACTTTTCCAAGCCCAATAATTACACTCATTTTTCCTTCTTCCAAACAAGAATCTGTATAGCAACTAGTGGAAACATGACAGGGAGTTATACTACTGGTCTAAACCAGTGCAGCCTTTTTTATTTTACTGTATTTGATAGTTTCAGGAATCTGCTTTTTTGCCTGTAATCTCTTCCTTTTAGGGAAAGTTTACCAGTCCTTGGACAAGAAAATCCTTCCCTTTCTTGAGGGGAAAAGCAAACAGGAGATTATATGGAAGTTAGGAGTATGTTGTTCAACTATAAAACAGATCTCATGTTTGTGCTAATCACTGTGCAAATTACAGAGTATTTCTCTGCCTTATTTCACTCTTTTGCTGCTCTGAACTTCTTAACATGCTTTATTACAGTAACGGGTAGCACAAGACACAAAACTATTTGTCCTTTTAGTATTGAGAAGCTTCTTTTGATACAGCTTTTCAAGCTTCCACATAAGTGGGCTGTGTCTTGCTGAAATGGTTTCTAATTCCTTGTATTTTGCTATTTTTCAGGCCTTTCTTCAGGTGGCTGACAAAGAAGTGCTTGCATCACAGCTGCTCATACTGGCTGGACAGAGACTGGCCTTCGCTTTACTTCATATGCAGACGAAGGAGGGTATGGAACTCCTCACTAGGCTTCCTTCAACCCTGTGTACTTGGCTCAAAGCGATGGTAAGTTAAGCTTGATTTAGGAAAACAGGTTGTTTTTCAGAAGCTTCTGATCACCAAGACAGAGATTACATCTGAATGGCCCTTTCTTACTAATACTAATGGAAACAAGAATTTGTTCTCATTTTTCTGGCGCTAGTTCTGTTCCACGAAGGGTAAAACAGTTTTGTGGGTCAAAGCATCAGCTTAATTGAGTTAATAAAACTCAGTAATCTGTTTTATGCAAGTTCAGGAGGGCTTGTATGCAGGTGACCATGTGTAAAATGACTCTAATGCTGTGTTTATTCTTTCATGTAGGACCCCCAGGAACTTCAAAATGTAGAAGTGCCAATTGCAACAACAGCTAAACTAGTTAGCAAAGTCATAGAGCACTTACCGGAGAATCATGGGCAGTACAGCCTTGCCTTGAACCTGATAGAGGCTGTAGAAGCCATCTTGTCATGACGCTCTTGGTTAGCGCAGTTCTGCTATGTAGTGGTATAATGCATGTTTGTACACAGTGAGACTGAACTTTACTGAAAGAAACTTCTGCGTGGCTCTTGTTAAACAACAGAAATGACAATGCTCCCTATCACAGAATTTCAGAAGGTAATTTTAAATTGGAGTATATTTTAAATTCTGCACTACTACAAAGATGTTTAGTTTCTAGTACACTTGTCTGTATCTGAAATGCTTTGTTATTTATTTCTGCCTTGAGTGCTTTTTGCGGTAGCCTACATTGGATATATTTGACAGCAGTTTTAGTCTATTTACAAAATCACATCTTGTGAAGCTCTGTATTTCATGCTGGCAGTAACTGCTGCAGCTTCAGTGTTCCATGTATGATTTGTTTTTCAAAACAAGCTGTAGAATTACACCTGAGAAAATACTCAGTCTCTGAAGTTACTGTGTACAGCCAGTACTGCTTTTTCAGAAGCCAGAGCCGGTGCTGGGCTCATGCCTTGTAACTGTATTATATGTGACAATGACGACTGCGCTAGACATAGGATGAAATGTGCTGGGGCCCTATGCAAAGACATGGCAGCCCACATTAGAAACAGCTTGCGAAGGAGAATCCAATTCTCCAGACACAAATTCAGACTCATCTTTTGGTCCAGATCTCCCAGTATTGTCTCTAAGGTGCTGGGCTTCAGCTAAAACTGAATTTACATCCCTCTCCTTTATTATTAAGCTCTGCTGAGTTTAAGTAGGTCAAGGAATGTCTTACTGTAAGATTGTTCCCCCATCTTACCACTGTAGAAGATGTAGTATGCTATAACTCTCTGCACATGTTAACTTGTAGTCATAAATTGCTTAAATAGTTGACCCAACTTCACTAAAGATTCATAGTACTGAGTACTTTAGCCTTAAAACCCCCACTTTTATTTATGGTTCCTACAGGGAATCATACAGTGAGTATCTTCACTATTGGAGTGATATTAAACATGATGATGTTCTGTCAGTTAGTACTGTTTACCTTCTACCTAACAGAAGCCAGGAGAGAAAAATGAAACTGGTGTAAACTTTTTATCTTGAAGTCAGCTGAAATTACTAGCTCTATCTTGTAACCTGCTCCTCTTGCATTCTGTGTAAGAAACATTCATAGTATTCTGCCTTGCTGGAGACAGAATTTGGTCTTATCTTTCTGAAGTATGTGCTGCTGTCATCCACAGGTTAGGCTCCCCCTAAAAAAACCAAAGGTGGTTATGCAGGTGGCTTGTTCCACACAGCCTCCTGTGCCTGTTCAGCATCCCCCGTTCCTAATCACTGCACTTTAATGTGGCTGATGAATGCTGCTTGAAAAGTTTCAGTGCTAAATGTTTGACTTCCTCCAGTGATATAAGATCAGACAGAGTAAAGACCAGTAAGAATTCTAGTAAGAGTAAGTGGCCAGCCCTGGTCTATGTTTGAGGTACTTCTATACTGACTTCCATCACTAAGGTTAGAACAGCTGCAGGGGAAGACTGGGCAGGTCACCTTACCAGCACTTGAAACTTCTGCAAAAAGGAGTATGATAGAGATTTGGTCATCATGGAACCTGAGGAAAACCAAAAATGTTTCTTAGTTGCATTACATTCCTGTATCCTGGTACAGCTGTGTAAAGGATCTTACTGTAACTGACTGTCATGTCAGAGCTGACACACTACACCAATCAAATTGTAATGTATTGTAAGTAATACTCTGTATATAGTGCTATTTTGTGTCTAATTTGCTGTGGATTTGTGTAAATTGATTAAATAAAATTTGAGGTTTCATTGTGTCTTTTCCTTCTTTTCAAGGAATGGTGGTTACCACATTTTCTTCTTCTGTTGTGTTTTACAAGAGGAGTAGGGGACTGGTTCTCTGGGGTTCTGCAGAACTACTTGCTGACAGTATAAAAACTAAACATTAGCTGGTTCACTGGGTGCTTTCACTTAAGTGGAAGCAAAGTTCAGAGAAGTTGCTAAAAACAAGTAAATCAGTCAGTTATTTTGAACCACCCTTTTTATTAAGCTGAAAAGTGATATACACAATTAGGTATATATACATAAGGTTCCCCCAAAACACACGATAATTCTGCTCAGGCTGGGGCTTAAGCATCTGCTTCTACAGGCTTTGGTACACAGGCCTTCTGGTTCACCACTGCTTCTGTATACCTCACTGTGCATGACTTCAGAGCAGCTTGTGCAGAGGCATTTTGTCTTCACGTGCTCCCTTTTCCAGCAATGACTTTCAGACACCGTGGGCAGGGAGTGCTTGAGGAATTGGAAGTGTACCTCCTGCAGCGAGGGCATTTTGCTTTGGCAATGGGTAGGGCTACAACTTTATATGAAGATTCTTCACAGATATCACCACCTGTTACGAGAGCATTATTACTGAGGCCATATAGGTGTAGTTTGCATACTCAACTCTACAGGTGAAGCAAACACTGAAGTATGTTGTTGCATAGAAAAGAACCAGCTGCCTGGAATAGTTCTCTTACCTTCCAGGTTAATTAAAAAGGTCCCTTTGATGATGTTTGCATCTGCAGGTGTTTCTTTAGGTAGCTCACTCAGCAGGGTTGTCTGGGAAGCCATCATTATTTCATTCAGCTGTGAAACACTGGAAGTTTCTTCAGCCTGCAGTGCCTAGGGCAGAGAATTAATTTTCAGACTTGCAACCTGTTTTTGTTCCTCAGCATGCTCCTTCTAGAAAATGTTACAGGAAAAGTAGAATTAGCTGTTGCAATCACATACACAGTGTCATAGCCTTGTCTTGAAGACAGCACAAGTTTGTTTACACAGGGTGTGCCTCTGTGTATCTAAATATATGCATATCTATAATTCTGTTTAAATCCAGCATCAAAACTGAGGGTCTGCCACTGTAAGCTCCAAGGCACTCCATTCTTTTAAACAAATTGTCAGAGTGGATGATTTGATGATTTGAACCAAGAGTCTAACTTACTTACTGTTGTCAGGAGTAAGAGTACAGACTTGAACTGCAGTGTCCAAGGTTTCCTCTGCAGCGATTTTCACGTAACTTGGACCCTCACATCAAGAAAGCAGACTACTTTGGAAGAGTGCTGCCCATGGTGCTAGAACAGGCGTTCTCAAGGAGTCTAGAGCTAGAGGCCAGACACCAGTAGTGCAGTTCAGGGGTCACTATGGGGCCCAGTACTTTTTAACATACTAACTAATAGCCTGCACAGTGGGGCAGAGCGTACCCTTAGCAAGTTTGCTGATGATGCAGTGCTCAGAGGAGTGGCTCACACACCAGATGGCTGCGCTGTCGTTCAGAGGGACTTCAACAGGAACGAGAAACAGGCTAGCAGCAACCTCATGAGGTTCAGTAAACGGGACGCCCAGTCCTGCCCCTGGGGAGGAATAACCGCTGGCCCCAGCACACACTGAGGGCCCACTGGCTGGAAAGCAGCTTAGCAGAGAAGGGGTCCTGGTGGACAAGCAGCTGACTATGAGCCAGCCAAACATGCTCTCACAACGGAGAAGGATGGGATGCTGCATTAGGACGAGCACTGCCAGCAGGCTGAAGGAGATGATCCTTGCTGCTCAGCCCTGGGGAGACAGCCCTGCAGTGCTGGGTCCAGTTCTGAGCTCCCCAGTAAAAGAGATGTGAACTTACAGTGTGAGTCCAGCAAAGGGCCACAAAGATGAGGAAGGGCTGGAACAGCTCTTGGAGGAAGAGAGGCTGACAGTTGGGACTGCTCAGCCCAGAGGAGAGAAGGCTCAGGGGGATCTTACTAATGTACATAAACACCTGATGGGAGGGTGTAAAGAAGATGGAGCCAGGTGCTTTCAGTGGTACCCAGCAACAGGTCAAGAGGCAACAGACAGAAACTGAAAGAGGAAATTCCAAGAAAACACAAAACCTCTTCTTTCTACTGTGAGAGTGGTCAAACACTGGCACAGGTAGCCCTGAGAGATTGTGGGGTCTCCATCCTCAGAAACATTCAAAGCCCAGCTGGACACAATCCTGGGCATTCTGCTTTAGCTGAGCGAGCCTGAGCAAAGGGCTTGGGCGATACAATCTCCATCGGTCCCTTCCAACCTCAACTATTCTGTGATTTTCTGGCAAGTACAAAGCAGAAGAAAGTTTACAGAAATTAGTAGGTTTTTGCACAGAGACACCACTACTCCTAGTTGCATCTTTTACCTCCATCAATTCAAACAGCAATCCAGGCTCAATTACAATGATGACTTCATATTCCAAAGCATTCTTGCCGGAGATGGACCCAAGGAACGAGTCTCTCATTGCACATGCACCTTCTATTGCTTCCTCAATGCCAGGCTTCTTCCACGCCGAGCTTGCATTAATCCAGCCAGTACGAAACACACCCTCTGAGTCTCGAATGCAAAGCAAACAAAAGAATTTTTAATTTAGTGTCTTTCTATTCAATGAATAAAAAAAAAAATGGNGCACCTTCTACTGCTTCCTCAATGCCAGGCTTCTTCCACGCCGAGCTTGCATTAATCCAGCCAGTACGAAACACACCCTCTGAGTCTCGAATGCAAAGCAAACAAAAGAATTTTTAATTTAGTGTCTTTCTATTCAATGAATAAAAAAAAAAATGGCATATGACTGTATTTGCATTACTTTTAACTGTGCAATTAAACAGTGCGCTAAAAGAATTCCTTAGAAATTACACGTGCTTTACCTTTCTTATAAGGGAGGTGCTGGAAAACCTCCTCTGCCAAGTGAGGAAGAATTGGTGCAAAGGATCGGACGACTATGTCTAAAGCTTCTGCTAGCACAGTTTGACACGAACGACGCTTAGGATCTTTCTCTTCTTCACAATAGAGCCTGCAAGACAGAGATGAAAGCTGGAAAGCACTCATACGTTCACCTTGCTGTTCTTGCTCAAGAGCCGTACACTTTCAGGACTGCCACTGAAAGTACCAAAGCCTGATCTAGTTGCTTTTCTAAGGAAAGCTTTTCTTAATTGCCTTTCCTAGGCCAGCACAGCGGGATGGGTACAGGACCACTTGCATATGCAGCCACGTTGTGTCATAGGAAAGGAGATTTTGTAGACGTCATGTTAATTTGCTTCATTTGTATAGAAGAGAATCTTTCCTCAGGGAGGTGAGCCTGCAGCTCTGTCAGCCCTTTGTTCTGGGTCATCTATAGCATTCAGCATCAGGGCTTCTTTTTTTTTTCCCCTCCTTTACTTGCATTCTGGAAAATAAAGATCGGTACAACCCCCAAGCAGTATAACCCCCTGCCTCCTTCCTCCATGAAGCAGCCCTTTCAAAACTCACAAAGGTATCAGTCACATCCTTAGGATTCCTTACTTGTTTTTTATATCGCTAAAAGACATTAGGTTGCCCAGGTAAGCGCTGAAAGCCCTCCCCCCTACCTTCCCAAATTCAGATGCACACAATTCTAGCTAGAAATACAGATCCAAGAATCTATCTTTAAAACTTTATTTAGTTTTAAATGCCTATGCTTGACTACCTTTCAAAATGATTCAGTACGCCAAGCGCACAGAATATAGAAGTGCACTGATGACAGACGTACTCAGCTGAAAGCAGCTGAGGTTTCACCTGTGAGCTTTAGCGCACACCGAAGCAAAATAACATAACTGTGGAATGTTCTCAGAGATCTGTATTCACTCAATGTTCGCCTGGAATGTTGTTACCTCCATCTCAAACTGATTAACTTGTCTTTTCCCTTTTACGTGCAGCAGTAATGAACTTACTTACCTGTCTTTGATTATGCTGAAATAAAAGTTAGACAAGTTTCTGGAACAGAATGCTTGCAGTAATCGAACAACTTTGCTATAGTCATATTCTTTGTATGCTTCTGTAACCTGGGAGAGGGAGCAGACAGAGATAAGGGCAGCGGATCGATTTTCATCCCATGGCATACAATGACAACCCCTGGCAAACCTGAACTTACAGAAACTGTAATGAGTGACACAAAGTCTGGGAGAATCTTTTCTTTAGAAATATGTTGAAGGGGAAAAAAAAAGAAGTTAATTCAGTTAACATTTAGGACAAAGACATAATTTGAATTCAAATTGGAGGAGAGAGGACAGGTGAACCCCAGAAATTATGCCCCTACTTTCTCATTCAGCAGAACAGTTCTGAGTGACAGAAATGACTACATTTTAGACTACAACAGATTTCCACAGCTCTAGAAGTTTCTGCATTTGTTTTTTGTTGGGTTTTTTTTGGTTTTTTTGTTTTTTTGTTTTTTTTTGGTTTTTTTTTAAATATGCTATTCTAACTATGCCTAAAGACTTCTGATTTGAGGCTTCGGGCAGGGGGGAGTGGGAAAAACTGGTCAAAACCAAGTTAAGAATATTAAAAACAAAGGCTTCCTCTCAAAAGTTGAAACAGCCTTAAGGGGAGTGCACATTGCATCAAAGANAGACTTCTGATTTGAGGCTTTGGGCAGGGGGGAGTGGGAAAAACTGGTCAAAACCAAGTTAAGAATATTAAAAACAAAGGCTTCCTCTCAAAAGTTGAAACAGCCTTAAGGGGAGTGCACATTGCATCAAAGAAGCCTTTGTGGCCGTAACCTGCGTACGTGACACATACTCTTTACTCATACACTTAAAGAACTTTCCTTAGAGGGTATAACCAATGAAAAACATTACACATATGTTCAGCTAAGTACAATTTACCCCTACCTTGCTGCCGTAATCTTGTAATAAATGCAGCATGTATTGATCTACTATGTACATCTCTGCAGCGGGGATGGAATTGGTTTCGGGATTGAAGTCAGCCAGGTTTCCCAGCATGAAGCGCAGTGTATTCCGAAGCTAGGAACGAACCAGAAAAACTAAACATTACTGGTCTGTGCTTTAGATGAAACACAAATATTATATAACAAATTAACTAAAGTTGGCTGTTTTTCAAAATGATTGTTTGAATGGTTACAAAAGCGTCATGAAGAACATATGCCAAAAGGACCTATAGAAAAGACCAGCTATTACTGAAGCGTGCTGCAAAACCTAGTCTTTTCCTTAGTGCACTTTACTATTTGATCCACAGACGTAAAAAGCCCTAGTACCTACCTAAATGAGTTTGGAAAAGCTTTCTCTAGTCTAAAGATTGAAAAGCTTAGCAATTAATTCTACTCAGCCAACACAAACCCAAATATAAAGAGGACCTGTCATTAGAACGAAGAGCATTAGCGTATTTGGCTCTTACCTTGTTGATATCATCTCTTGCAGCATTAAGTACAATAGGCCCGATCAGCACCTCAGTAAAAACATTCGATTCTGCCACCCACCAGCGGAGAACATCGGCACCGTATGGAGGGTCCTTGGTGTGATCCTAAGCAGAGACAGAAAGGCGCACCAGTAAAACCTGCTGGGGTTCCTGTGGCATGGTGAGCAGCGCAATGCTGTGTTGTCAATGCTGTGAGAACATATCTCTTCAGGGTGCCCAGAAGGCCACTGGATTTGGAGGTCTTCCCCCTCTTTTAGCAAGATTTCCTGTGAAGCCAGGGCTACAGTACATACTCGCAGCAGTCTGCATACAGGCAATGCTAGATCTCATGTAAGTTCAGATAGATAAATTCACCTTACAGCCTTGAATCCTTTGAACACTTAACATTAAAATAGTAATGTTAATATCTAAAACTACATACTTTTTTTCCCCCCTTCTGACTGTTTTCCACCCTGTTTTCAACTCTGAAAATGGCTTCTCTCCTTCTTGAAACAACAGAAACTATTATATGTTCTGTTGAAGCAGATAACCAAGTCTTTGTAAGCACCGATTTCTTTTGTCTGGAGAGTTGCAAAATCTGCTTCGCAGCCTCAGAAAGAGCAACAGCAGGACTGGGGGTGGGGGGACGACAGGAAATTCAGAGCATCACCTGCAGTGCAACCTCCCTGACCATGGAATGCAGTCAGTTTCCAGAGTCAATAAACGGCTTAGCCTGAGAGCAGACAAGATTGCTGGGGTGAAATGGCCACTCTGACTGCTCTACTGCTAGGCCCAGCTGGCTGGTTTCAGTCAGTTTGAAAGCAAAGGTTAATTATTTTAATTTTTTTTAATCCCCTCCCATCACTCTATCAACTGTGTTCCCAAGTATAAAGGAACCATTCTACATCCTCTATATACAGCATTTTCTTTTCTTTTAGCACAGAACAAAGGTGTGGGGTTTTTTTGGCAATGCAGCCAAAAGGTTTTTACTCCAGCCAAATGGAATTGCAACGTAGCCAAAGTCTTTAGAAGAGCTTTACAGAGCTCTGCTACAAGACAGCAGTTTAGAGGAAAAACATGCCACAGGATAGTTGCAGAATCTGGTAGTGAAAAATTATAAATAGCGATTCTAAGAAACTCAAGAGTTTGACTTACTTCGCCTCCATTGATAACTACATCAGGGTCAACCACGTTGCCAATAGATTTAGACATCTTCTCCCCTTTCTCACCAAGAGTAAATCCATGAACTACCAGAGTCCTGAAGATTTTAGTGAAAACAAAATCCCAGTGAAAAATCTATGTTAAGAATAGATTTCTAATGAGAATAGTCTTAAGTCAAAACATACAGAAATCCTCTATTTTGGTAAGCCTGAGGCTTCGCCTGTCGAGGCCAACCAACCATGAATAGACTGTACTACCACCCAAGCGGGGCATACAACTTTATTTTCCTCATTTAATTTTGCCATGTGAGCAACAGATTGTTTGCGGATATGCAGGGCACATGTATTTCAGATGAATTAGAGACTGAAGTATTATTTGCTCTTTAGGCCAATACGTTTCCCAAAATTGCACAGCCTCCTTTCAACTGACCCACATTACCCTTCCCTATGCTTTTCATCTTCCAGGGGACAAACAGCTCCTGTCACGGCTCCAGTGTAAGACATGCACATGGTGATTCTGAATTCCTTACAGCCTAACGTTCAGTTCACAAGTCAATGATTTTAGGAGATTTTCATCCTGCACCTCCCATAATAATCCCTTTGATTATGGGAGTGGGAGAGATGGCAAAACAACAGACCTGTACCTGATAATGCAATAGGATGTACCTAAATGACTGAGAAAGAAAACATCTATTAAAATTATGATGGAAAAAATTTGAACAATAAATCCATTACAACCTAATACAAGAAAAACTGTATACTGAAAACGTAAGAACATAAATCAGATACTTGGTAATGGCTTGATTTCCCTCGTTTATACACTACTGCCCACACTGTCAAAAGCCCGATATTTAATAAATGAACTAGCAGTGTGTTTGCAATTCACACACTTACTTATATGGTGCTTTTTTTCTTGCTGCTACACTGGTTAATAGAGAGGACTGAAACCAACCTCCCAGCTGGTCTTTTCCTTCAAGGTATGTATCCGCTCTTTGCTCCGCACCTTTAAAAAGGGAAGATTTTGTTTAAAATATCAGCCTGTATCTTCAAACAATTCCTACACTGAACAGAAAATGTTTGAAAGTGATTAGTAAACTTACTCAGCTCTTTAAACACAGTAGAAATGGTGTATGGATACTTGAACATGATTACAAGTGATTCATTAGTATCACATTTTTTTAACAATCCAAGACGCACTCAACTCCAAAATGTAACAAATAAGCTTGCTTTCCCCCAAACAAAATAATAAATTATGAAAACAGAAGCTATCATGCTCAGAACACTTCATAAGTTGTTCTCAAAACCCTTTCCAAGTACCCCTAAACAAACTGAAGGACCCAAGAAAAGATCACATACTTTGGAATTAAAAAAAAAAAAAAAAAAAATCTATGCTACAACCTGAAGCTTCACCAGTTGGGAATTACTCAGGATGCAAGTCACAGATGTAATGTGCCTGATTAGCCTACGTAAGGCATCAGCTATTTTCAGTGGAGACCAGGAAGCTCTGACAGTGACCGCAGCTCACCTGCGGCAATTTACATTTCTAGTCACTGGTGTTCCAGGAAGATTAAAAATTTCAAGAAAAGGGTTAGGACAACATGGGAAACAGAAAGCCTGTTGTGAGAGAGAGGGCGGTCTGGAGGAGCCTAGCTTGTTTAGCTTATCCAGGTGAAAGCTGAGTGGAAATATTATTCCCTATAAATAGACAAAAAAAAGGAGGAACTCTAGAGAATTACAACTGGAGCTAATGAGTACTGTTGACATCAGAGAAAAAAATTGGGCTACCAGGCACATAGTCTGACTGCACATTGAAAGCAGAAGAGCAAACTCAGCCTTCCGACAGGGCTGAAAGAGCGTAGTGAAGTTTTAATGGCTTTACCGGTGGAATTCAGTCACTGTACAAACAGGTACAAGACCTGTCGACTCAAGAAGTCCCTCCTCATCCTAAACAATCCCAGGCAGGTCACCATCAGAGTGAGAACACAATAACGTGGAGCACAGCAGAGCATGCAAGTCAAAGCCTACAAATGTGCAAAATTATACACAT
Source organism: Steatornis caripensis (assembly GCA_013398225.1). NCBI lineage: Eukaryota > Metazoa > Chordata > Aves > Caprimulgiformes > Steatornithidae > Steatornis > Steatornis caripensis. The sequence continues at coordinate 199,410 of VZSC01019431.1, forward strand.
ATTTGGCAGGAATTTAGTTTTGATCATAAAAGTTGGTGGTGTAACTTTCCACATATTCACGCAAAAGTTTCTCCACTCAGTTTTTATCTACTAGCTCCTTTTATCCCCTTCCTAGGACTCCTGAGACAATGCTTCTTTCTGCAGCTGACATGCTTGATTTATTTGTTTAACTTAATGGAAGTTTCGATATTTAGATCCATCCTGCAATAAAAGGAAGTTCAACATTACAAAGGGCAAGGCCACACAGTTCCAGCTAAGACAGGAAAAACGTGTGGGTGGATGTTACGGTTTCTAACACATTTGTTTATTCCTTCAAGAAAAATCTACCAAGAGTTTGGGTTTTAAAAGTAGAATAAGTAGGGATCAGCCTTCGTGTTAACAGATTGCAAAGATACTCGTGAGGACAAGATAAAAGAAGAATATTTGTGGTAAGGAAGAAAATAACAGTGGAAAATCTGTAACAACACATTTGTTATTTACAACTAGTTTACTAGCCACTGGTTTTTGAGAAGTGAACTTTTCATAGAAATGCCAGTAGTTACAACTTAGAGGAGAGAGAGGCATTTAAACAAACAACTGATTACAAACAGCAAACTGTATTGCTCTTTTCTGATAGGAACTAGTACATCTGGCAGGCTGGCTGATGTGGCTTACAAAGTTAATGGACGCCTGTATATTTTACCTCTGTAAAATACAGACACAGGTTTTGCATATACAAAGACTGCCTTTCAGTGCACCGGTAGCTCCCCTACTTCAGTTTCATTAAAGTTGCGATGGTTATATATAAATTAATTAGAACAGTGCAGACTTTTCTTTGTAAATGGAAGAGTATGTCTGAAAAGCCAGAAGAGACTTTTCAGTTGTTTATTTTACACCGAGGTATAGTGCATAGGTCATTTAAGAGAATTACAATTTATGATCCTTCTGGTTTGGATTTCAAGATTCCATATCTTTGATCTTACAGACTTTGACTTTTAGATTAAACGTATTGTATTTTCATGCCAGGAATGAATCAGCTAAGATAAATTCAAGTCTCTCAGTCAGCACAAAAGTTTAAACACTTAGATAGGTAAGTTGTAAAATAATCACATTCATTCAGTTAAATATTAGCCAATAAGATAGGGAAAAAAGTTATGCTGAAAACTACCATCACTGCAATACAAAACTACGGGTAAAAAGCTGTGTGACTTTTACCAACGACACATCACATCGCAATAGAGTTCAGTGTGCATTTTTATATGAAATATTTTGAAAAACAATAATCTCAAGGTTGTAGCGCAGATGGTACTCTGCCTGTGAGGAAAACGTCAATACCTGTAAGAGAATTTTAAGACAGAAAAGAATTCTCTAAAATGGATACTCCAAAAGACAGCTATTGAAATAAGCACTATCAAAAGGCTGAACAGAAACTGAACTTGAAAGCAAAAAAACGCCAACCAACGAACCAAAGAAGTCCTAGGCACCACAGCACTGAGTATTCAAAATTCAGAAATGCTTTTGAACCAAATTTCGGTTTTACCACGTGTTCTTTTGGGAGGCAGTGTATTAACACTCTTCTAACTCACAGCAGTACTGTGAAAATGAATTTATTCATATATGAAGCATTCAGACTTAAATTTTAATATTGCATAAAAGAATACAGACACAGTTCTTAAAAAAAAAAATCTTTGAGGCATGCATAGCAAGAAGGAAACAGATTAGACAGCACAATAACAAACTGTTCAGTGAAAACTGTGTTAGACAAACAGAGCATTAACAAAGACAGTATCCCCAGAAAGATTCAGCAGCACTGGGTTTTTCAGAGCACATTGCACTTGTGGATCTGCTCTCAACAGTGCAAGGGAATTAGTATTTGTTTTACACACAATCTAGTCATAACTGTACAGTTTTGGTTTTGTGACTACGGTAGCTAAATCTGTGCTCTTAGTGTGCAAGTCACACCTTCCTATGTGGCACACCGCTGATGTAGAACGGTTTGGTTAATTTGCCATCTAACTAGAAGTGGCACCTCTGACACACCTCAGCTGGAAAAATGAAGCCAACCGTAATTCAATCAAAAAAGAGCAACTTGAAGTTATTTCCCTGTCTCTGGTACGAAATGCAGCTGGGCAAGCATTAGAAATACAACCGTATCCATGCAACCTATAATTTAGGCCACTGAGTTTGCTGTCATTAAGCCGCACCTTTAACCTGCGCAGAAACTTCAAATTGCAGAATCTATCTCTCCTCTTCCTCGTCCCGACCCCCTTCCCAACTTGCCATATTTTTTGAAAGCAACCTGTGTGGCCATCGGCTAAAGGGATGAATTTTATAACTGCCACATCTCATTTAATAAGCCCGGACACAGCTAGTTCACGTCAAGTCCAGCGAAGACTCGGGCCTAAGTTCCCCAAGTTGCAGAGACACTGAAGAAAGCAACTTATTTTTGTGAGACTGGAACTGCCAGGGAAATCCGTAACGCTGTTTACTCCTGTTGGTTACTAACTGGCAGATCATTGATTTATAATTTTCAATAACCTGAATTCATGGCAGAGTGAAACAATTCTAAACATTAGCCTCAACAGTATTAGTCATCTATCATATGCTCTAGTTGCCCTGAAATTAACTCATGTGCTGCGAAAGAGCCACTGCCATGCATGACACCGTCATCAGAAGGCAAGCAGCAAAGCTGTTATCACTGATCTACTACAAAATTAACAGGTAGCACTTTACAGGCAGCACGTCAGCTCCCATATGCCTCTGTGCTTTCATGAGTTTAAGCCACGGGAAGTTCTTCTTCCTGTCATGACATTCTCTAAGCAATTTTGGATTTCTCCATGGGTTTCATCCATTTTTCCCCCCAAGAGTGCTTTGGAAAAGAATCCGATCAGTTAGCCTGTTTGTAAGCCTTGCCAATTATTTTTATTGACATAAGAAGTTAGGCAAAAAGCTTTAAAAGCTGGAGCATATTGGAAAATACAAGAGAAAACTATTAATTCAACAACTTCTCTTGCACAGTGCATTTTTTATAAAGGTTAAATTAAACCAGTAATTTCATATGAATCACTGACACTACTTCCACTTCTGGCATCGGCTGCTCTGGAGCCTCAATTACATTGGAAAAAAATGAATGTAACTTTTATGTCCTTTCTGAAGATACAGAAGATCTTCGAAGATCTAAGAAGGCTTAGAAGATCACACTGCTTGTTAGCCGTTTCCCCAACTTTTGAACCAGTGGAGCCACTCCAGTCATGTCGGACAGCAAAAGAAGATGCCTTACAAACACCAAGTTCCAACAAGTTTCATGAAAATAGATGACTAGACAGGGAAGAGGAACGTTTAAAGGCTCCATGAAAGAAGAAGTCTGTACTACGAAAGATCCAACATTTATTAGACATTACAGAATCCATATGGGAACCTTATACAAGTTAACAGTGAATCAAGGGTCTTGATTCTGCTATTCCTTATTAAACACGATGTCTTTCCTCTACGCCAGATTAGAGGTTGGTTTTGCACTCTGAGGTGTTAAGCCGTTAAAGAACGCAAGCACGTAACTATGCACATAAAACACCACTACTTTGTTATACCTTTCAAACCCAAACCAGAAACATTTTGAGATTATGAACTTTAATATACATAAAGGTCTTCTAGAAAATTAATGTTTGCTGATGGTACTGTTGCCTGACCACGTTGCTAAGAAATAAAACCTCTGGTACTAACATGTTTTATAATTCAACAAGATTGTTATCACGCAATTGTGTACTAAGGGGTTTAAAGTCCAACGGACTTGATGTATGGAACCACACTCCTCCTTTAAAAAGGGCTCCTGACTTTGTACTATCCTCCAGGCAAACAGTGTATATTTCATATATTTTTACACAAATATGTATCTGCTACCTGCTGAGTAGCAACTACTTGCAGTAGGAGCTATAAATAGCATGTAGCAAGTATAAATATTTTAAGCCACAATATACTGTCTTAGTTACTGAAAGTAATCAGAAGTGAAAAAGTATACCTACACTGTTAAAATTGTACAACTTAGATTCAGCAGTGAGCTTAATTTTGTTCTACTTCAAAGAGCATGCACAAGCATAAACCGAAATTTGTTAACAGAAAATAATTTAAGAGTTACCAACTAGCAGCGAAGTACCCTTGGCTGTTTGTGTCATGAAACTTCTATACTCGAAACAAATACGTTCTGATTAGAAGATACATGGTATGCCACATGGCAGAAATCAGTCAGAATAAAATATTAGAAAAAACTCAACTTCAACTATGGTGAAAATGAGTTTGCCAACATTAAATCCTTATCTTTATAAGCAAATGCAGCTTTACAAGAAGTCACAACCAGTTTGACGCTGGCGTAATCTAACTCAGTCTTGCTGATACCAACACCATCATGCAAGTGAGTCATATTTTGTTCTCCAAATATTTTAAAAGAAAGATCAACATATTAATTCTCTACCTTCCAAAACATGAGCCCAAGAAGTTCCACTGTCAAACCAGATGTCTAGGACATCCTGTCCCTTGACATAATCCAAAACATCATCACCACCAGCCTATTGGAAAAACAATTATTAAATAATGCAAATAGAATACTCCGTATCAACAATGCTTTTCAAAGCTAGAAATAAAGTAGATTTGGTTTCTGGACCAGTTTTGTACAGGCTCTGCTGCCAACTTTGAGGGTGAACGCAAAAAAAATTTAGATAATTTTTCGCAACAGTTTTCAGATAATTACTGATGAAAATCCAAAACTGAACCAGGAAAAATTCCCCAAAAACCTGAGACAGCAGAGTAACACTACAGTTTGTGTGCTAACTTAAGAAGACAGTTGTTAAACGAACACTAAAACATTAGGAAGAACTAAATAAAAATCTGAATCTATTTTAATGACAAAGACTTAATACATATTTCGGCTCAGAATTTGGCTAATTAGGATGTCACTTTCCTCTTGAACTAAAACAAGGAGGATAGAGATCTTGGCCCTGAATTAATGGCACAAATCTGGTTGTGTCTATTTTGCCATACTCAGATCTCGCTTTCTGAATATTCCTTTCACAAAATGCCTTCTCATGAAGGCACAAGATTGAAAAGGATCATGGACGTCTACAAGGGTTTTATATTATTTCCCATAATTGAACTGTCTCAAGCACCTTCTGTATTTGAAGTAAAAAACCTAAATTACCTTTGCTACAGCCTCTTTTGATAGTAGTTGTTCAATAGGAAGTGTCCACCATGCATCTGTTCCTTGTTGTTCCACAATTTTGATGACATCTGTGATAGTTTCACTGGGTTAGAAGGAAAATAGGTGTTCATGAATTGATGAGCTAATTGTACCTTTCTACAAGTATCCCAGTTCCAAAGCGGTGAGATAAAGAGATCAAACTATTTAAACCTGTGATTTTCCAGTTTCTAATCCAGACAAGACTCCACAGAGTTTTCTGCCTGTACTAAAAAGACTTGCTACTTTTGCCTTCCAAGATGGGTAGAGTTGTGTAAAACCTGGACATACAGAAAGCCGCCTGCATTCCAAACAGCTTTTTCTGCAAATATGCAAAACCTGGGCGCTCGTAAAAGATGTCAGCAGCATGAAAACTTTAAAAATACATTTCACTTGTTATTTCTTGACTTCAGAATTATAGAAACTAAACAACTATTTCCCCCCAAAATAATTGCTCTTTTTGACAACAGGTTTCTTTTCTCCACTGGATAAAGAGACCTTGAGGACTCACGTGGAAATGGAGAGTTAGGAAATAGCAGCATTTCGAATAATGTACATATGTATTAGACCCCTGGTTGCCTGGATTCCTTCTTTTTAGCAACATATTTTTACATGGTGCGAAACATATATATAGATATATTAACCCAAATAATGTGGAAAACGGAAACTTCTGTACCCAGCAGAGAAGTGATGTAAACAACCATTCAATACACACTCTGAAGGCAAAGTATGAGTGCATACGGTATAGCACCAGCCAGGACAAAGGTCCTGAAATAAAAAGATACTATGGAAATAAGAAAAATAATTAAAAAAAAAAACTAAGGGTTTTTTTCTGATGGGAACAGATAACACAACCACAAGGCGTGCTGTTCTGTGCACTGTTTACGACACATTCAATCATTGTCCCCAGTAGGTAAGGCTACAGGGAACTGATTTTTAATATCATTTAATGGTAAGTATAAACATAAATTAAGACAGCTTAAAAACCAAAACAAAACCCACACTCTGTCTTGCTGACTCCCAGAGCACTTCCTAGAGGTGATTTTTAAAAACATCTGCTGTATTTAAGGAGAACAGCAGATCATCGCGACCTGTCAACTTCAAACTAAAACCGCTGTTACCCAAGGCACCAGAGATTTGTTTTTAACTCGAGAAATGAAGATTTAATCAATTAACTAACTGCTTGACACGGTATTGCAAAAGGGGAAAAAGTAAAATAATGATCTGGCTTAATTGCCTTGAAAACACAAAACACAGATGACCTAACTTCGTCAGTGTCATCACTCGGTTTCGTGTTTGGACTTCACCACAGTATTTTTTCTGCACTGCTAGTAAGTTGGGGACTCTTACACACAGAGTTTAAGCATGAAAACCCATGCTCTCCAAGATGATGTAAAACAAGTTATTACTTGATTCGATGACATTAGGTGCAACAGCAAGAAGAAAACGTAATTTCACTCGACTGCAGGAATAAATAGACCAACAGACCAACAGTGCAATAATAGACCAACAGTTTCACATTCGTCAATCAATCATCAATTAATCAATGTACTTTTCAAAGTAAATTCTTGCAGAACATCCAAGTAGGTTTGCTGGAGAGAAAACCCACTAACCAGTAACACTCACAAAGCCACAGCCAGCTAGCATCCTACCGCCACTCTTACCCTTTCAAACTAAAATGGCTGTCATTCAGCTTCTAGTTTAATGATGACAGGACAGAATTTATGGCTTTGTAATATATCTGCTAACATTTATCTTGGTAAAACAACATTTAGGCGCTCCGGTTCCGAATGGTATCTTTTCCCTTCAGAAATACTTGCACAGGCACCTATTTGCCTATACGTCCAGTTGTGAAGTGTTACTTCCCGAAGACAAAAGCAAATACCAACTCCAGTCCTGGTAGATTCCTGGCAGATAGCTGATAAGTATTCCTTATGCTGTGCCTCCTTCAGGCTAAATCTTCTAATTCAGAAAGCTCTCAGGAAAAAAGTCAAATAAACCAAGGGGAAGTTTGTTTGTCTCAGCCCAGACTAAACTACTCCATTGAATTTGTCTCTCTTGCAAGGTCAGTACCTTCCACTGAAGAGGCTGGCTTTACACCCAGACCTTCAACAGTGACACAGACCCTACGGTGGGTTCCCTACCACGCACAACATTATTTTTCACTCCTTGCCAACAGAAGACTCTGTCTTTGATTGTTCTCAAATACATTATCAGTGTATTTTTTTACAGACAATTATGGATAACTAGCTGTCTTCGAGTATTTCAAGATTTCTCTCCACAGTCTCAATGCCTTCCTATTATTGGCCAAGTCTTATACACCGAAGTCACCAGCAGAAGACAGAGTAGCTAAGCTAAGAGAGTAGCTAAATTAAAACCAGGATGATTTACCCTAAAATGTGCTCATTACCACATAAAATGTTGGTGCATGTTGAGTGATTCATGGAATAAGTAATTAATGGAAGAAGTAACTCAATGCTCAGCCAACGGCTCTGGCATCAAATTAGAGCCAGAAATTTTTTCTAATCAAGAACCATACCCATAACTAGCACAGAAAAGCTACGAGCATGCCCTGTAAAGCAAGTAGAAAATTTAAACAGGAACTAAGCTTATCTTCTACATAACTTTTCCATATTGCAAATACACTTCAGTGAAGGGACATAAACTCTAGTGATAAATCATTTCCAACCTATAAATTTTTAAAGCATTCCACAGGTATTTAATGACATCACTGTTTGTAGGGATTTTTAAAAGGAGATAAATCCAGCTACAGACCAAAACTAACAGCTGCCTTGGACAACATGCGGGAATACACTCTTAACAAACAATGTTTTCTAGCAACTGCTTGGATTCAGTTTGATGACAGCAGAAACCTTCAGTCTGTCAGATATTCTAAGCTTTAAGTAAAGGAGATACAGCCTGAAGTGCCACCAGTTTTCCGACACTGCAACTGTTAATTGCAATGACATCTCAATGGAAGAGATAATGATTAAGGTCAGGCCTATCACATAAATATTTGGAGAAATTAACAAGGCAGGGGGGAGGGGGAAAGACTTGAAATACTGTGTTAGTGCAAACTATTACCCACAGTGAGGATGAACTGTTCTTTCCACCGGAGGCAGAGGGGGGGAAAAAGAACGAAATAAAACCTCGCTGTCAATCTCCCTTGGGAAATCACCATAAAACAACTGCCTTCACTTACAGTGTAAGTAAGTATTGCCACACCACAGTTGTCTACCATCATAGAAGGTCAGATTTGTGTTATGAATCACTTACAAGAAATAAGGAGTCAATGACTGTAAAGTCAACTTATTGACTGATATTCTCAAAATCCTATCATAGTTTCAAATCAAATAAAAAAAACATTTTAGCAGTGCAAGTTTTTTTTTTCATTATATTCCATTTCCCTATAGAATGTAAGTGAACATTAACAGTCACGTACTTCTAAAGAAGAGATAGTTAAGACTAAAGATTTTCAGGATATAATTTCACCAAACACTCTTTCTTCCTACAGTTTGAAAAACGCAAGACAAATGAACAAAAAAAAAAATCCCCCTGTTCCTCTAACCTTTTCCCAGGATCCTTAAGAGTAACTGTTACTAGAAAGAAAGAAATGACTATGTTTAAGGTACCTGTATTGTAAGGAGGAAGATTTTTACAAAGTACTTTTATGTAAGGTGCAAGTGAAAACCACCTTTCTCAAATAACTACTCATCACTTTATAATCTGTGGGCTTCAATGTGAGCATGATAATTCACCGAGTTAGCAATAAACACCATTGTAAAACTTTGCCCTGTTATTCATACACTATCTAGAAAAACTTGCATTACGTGTCACTCGCTACGTTTTAACACTGACACCCCTACGGCAATCCACGCTACCACGACACCAGCCAATCACTCTGAAGTCTGATATTGATTATACTGAACACTTATTTAATGTGTTAACAGAAATTAGGCAGCATTAAGGTATAGTCAGGAGGAGAAGAATACAGCGCCTGATGTTCTCTCAACCTCTTTTCAAACAACTGTAAAGAGGACGAGTTATCTTCTTTTTTATGTGAACGCTGATACTGCAGCCGTAAGTATTTAGGTTACGGTAAGTTGCTATTGCTTACAAATCACTGAAATGTCTTCGTATTCTAAAAACCGAATTGGAGCACAGGGTAGGTCTACTTCAAAAACAGGCTGGGGTTTTCTTTGTCAGAAATTTAAGTTACTTGTTAATCAAAGTCACAGAGAAGAGGATAAAATTTCTGAGGCATTAGAATAATCTTTGCAATAGTACTTAGCATTACCAATATCTGAATTTGTAAAGAAGTTATTGCATGAAGTCATATTAAAGTATGCATCTCACATTTAATAACTGGTCTGAGCTACTACTGAAAATACAAAGCTCTTGCTTTACTTTTGGAGCTCTTCCTCTCCTCTCTTCTCTTCTACGAGTTACAGAATTTCCTAGAATCAGAACATTTTCTCTCAAAATCTATTAAATTTTGAAAGTTGACACATAGTATAAGTGTTTATTTGTGCATGTATTCTATTTAAAGTCTTTTTCTCCACTCATACAGAAAAATCACACAGACTATTACCTCCGTATTCTTACTGAAAATGGCAGTAATTTAAAAAATTCTCTTTTCTCTCTCTCACACATGGGTTTTGTTATTTTATAATAATTTTTTAATTCCTGATTGCAATACAATGTAGTATGCTTTACATAAATAATCTAATAATCAGTAGCATATTAAATCTACAACCATAGACAGTAGTGTCATACAATCAAATGTCTTTTAGGGCTATGGGTGGCCACAGCAGAAAACAGGAACACTCATGGAGATCTTCCATCAAACTTGCTGCATACAAGATTACAATCTAGCTCTTGGCTTTCAAGTTAGACAGGATTGTTGGTGTGGGAAAAATATTCTGTTACGGATGAGCAGTTGTATCTTGAAAGAGAAGCTTTCTGCAGCATTTCACATGACAAATTCAGGGGAAACTCTCACTTACAGAAGGAAATGTTTATTTTTGGAACTTTTTGGGTTTTTTGAAGTCTTTTTACAGGTGATGATACATAAACAGGATCATTCCAGACTGACCATTGGTGCTCTCATATGTAACAGCAACTCCATGTGGACTACAATGACTTCCAGTGGAGATGCTGTTACTTTTGATAGCCACTCAAAAACTCCAGAGCAGCTCCTACTGGAAGCATGTTTATCCAGTACCCAAGACAAGAAAACAGCTTTTGTTTTGAAATGTAAGTTATTTACTGTCATTTTGATTATATTAATTACTCATACAATCTGAATATGAAACTTCTTAAGTGTTAGAAATATGTCAGCAACCTACTGTGAGATGATTTTCAAAATAATGCAAATGCAACAAAATATTTAGGCTTAGCTGTTTGTTTCAATAAGAACTGGTGTCCAGGAAAATGACCTATGAATTGACAGACTGCTTTCTAAATTTGCCTGTCATTTCTATAGGCCAATATTCTGCACACTTTTCCTACTCTGGTTACAGAAGTCTGCTATGGCTAACTCTAAAATGTAGTGTGTTTTATACTTTTCTTTGAAAATTTCACTTCTACCGTAAAATATGTGACAGGTAAGGAGTACGGACTATAAACGAGCATCAGAAGCTGTCAGTCAAACAGAATAAATCTACTTTTCAAGCATATTGGATATGTTTCTCTTTTTTTCCTAAATGTGTCTCTTTTCTCCCCATACCAATTCTAACCAAACATGCCATACGTTCCCTTTGTTCATTCCCCTACACATGCGCAGGTATTGGCCTAGCGGTCACGCATAGGTCAAGTTGTTAAAATTATTGCAGAGTTTAATCACATCAAAATGCCCCAATTGCCACTTATTGTACAACTCCAGCAATGATCTCACACAGCTCAAGCAGTTACAAAAGATGTGCTTTTTAATACGGGTTCCTGGCTTTCAAGGTAATTTTACTACAACCTAAAGGAATTCCCACACATCCCTCCTTTCAAATGCTTTCCGTACCAGCCGGCTCAGCTGCCCTATGTCCTGAAGGAGCTACTGATTCATGGTGCCCTTTACGTTTGACTGCCAACTGCTAAACTGTTTTCCATTACGTGCTTACTTTTGTTGTTAAACTACATACTTAAACAATCTTAAGCAAGCGCAAGTAACACACTCAAGCCTACTGAGCAGATAGACTACAATAAGTATTCATCAGAAATTGTAACTTTTTTTACATGAACTTACACTTACTTTTTAATACGGTAACAATTTTTCCAAGTAACATGATTTTACACTCCACAGAGCCTCCATCCATTTATTTCCTGCTGTGCATCAGTGTTATTCAGGTACTATAAATTACTACAGTTATTGCGGTCTTTTCTCACAGTTACTGCCTACTGTGAGAGTCAAAGTACATATCTGTGTGCCTACACACCCAGTCACACTAGGTGAAGCTAAGGACTAGCTGCTTAAAGTCCACTCCCTGCTCTCCACACCCTGAGCCTCACCTACTACTACACTGAAGGGCTTGTTCCAGCCTCTGGAAAACATGCTGGACTCTCTGCAGTGTATTTGTTCAACATCAGAATCAAAAGAGTTCTGCAACACTACTCATCTCCAGCTATGCAATCTTATTATCCATAACAAAGTTGCACAAACAGTTTAAGGTTAAGATGTATAAAATGGATTACACTAGCACATCTCAAGACAGAAAACAATTACGGAAATAAACAATGAACAATACTATTTTTATGAAATCATCTCGTAGAGGATATTCACAATTGAAAACCTCTGCTCCCCAAAGGGGTAAAAACAGAACTCTATTACTCTTCTTAAAAGACAGAAAAAGATCACATTTGGCTGAGTTTTCTTGTTTTAAAGCACAGCTTGGACTCCCCTCAGCATTACATTGTCTGGAATTCCTGAAATGCAGTGTTTGCAACAACTGGATACTATTAACCAAAAGATGGCACAATAAGGCTAGCATCCGAAGCTTCAGACTTAAGAAAACACATCGCTAAACGTCACTTATTCACATTTATGAGGCTCGCTCTTCAAAAACCACTAATTTTATTTTGAAACAAATTGCAGTCATTTATTCTACAACCAACTTGGTCATTCTACTTTAGGTATCTCTTTGTCACTTAATTGCATAAAGCAATTTTGACAAAATATCTGTATCGCTCAATTTACAGTGCTACAATTAGAGTTGCAATCTATTCTAACTACAATCTGCATTCTGCTCCTTGCTTAAACGTAATGGCCAGTGATTACTGCCTGCTCACTTAACTCGACGACGAGGGATGAAAGCAGCAATTCCTCTCCAGGGCACTTTTCAGGTAACTTAAGTATCTAAGTAAATTGATTCCTATTACCTACACACAAGTCACCTTCAGCAATGAGTTTTTGATTGTTTTAATTTATAGTCGAATTAGTTCTGTGTATAAAAAACTACAAGTAAAAACATGTATTTATACATAAATAGAAGTTTCATAATACCGTGTAACTGCAGCACAACAGACAGTGCTCATTCCATCGTTCTTCAGTGTATAAAGCTAGATAAATACCTGTTTATCAAGCATTCTCCCGTGTTCTTTTGATAAAAAACAGGAATCGGAACACCCCAACACCTTTGCCGTGATATACACCAAAACGTCCTTCTGTCCAGCATTTCGAGCATTCTGTTTACTGCAGACGTAGGAACAACTTTCACTTTTTTCAGCACTTCCTATAAAGTAGACAGTGAACGGTTGAACATGTGTCAGCATTCAGACAAACACTGTTTATGCTATCACTAAAAAAAGTACATGTCTCCACTCCCAGTACTCAATAACATGTTCTTGGACAACTGTCACATTTACTTTGTTTACTTCATCACATGTTGCTCTTCAGTATCACACTTTGAACACTGGATATACTGTGCATTTCCCCACAGAGCAACCAACAGTTTTATCAGCTCTGATTCTCTAGCAGACACACCGTAAAATGAGTTAAGAAACGGCATTGGTATCTCTATCGGAAGTCTAATAGCTCATTGCGTCTTGTGCTGTTGTCTACTTTGAAATCCCATCCTGATGCATACTTCCTGTATTATAGAGTGTGGGCTACCACTCCCAACCCTGCCAAACAACCATCATGTTTTCCTTCATTCTAGATAAAGATGAATACAGAATAAACACCTCGTGCCCTGATTAGAATGAAATCCCTGTTACCCAAGACAGCTTAAGGTGCTGGTCTGACTTTTCTGTGCGGATGGACATAATTTCAAAGAGCATTGCGTATTAAAAAAATATGTTTTAAAGCTATTTAAACGAGGACTGCAGCAAAATTAGTAGGGGAGCAAACAATGATGTCTGGCCATGCAAGGCTACCATAACAACAAAGGTAATTTTAATAGCGGTAAGATTGTCTCTTCTGATTTAATTCTGTGAAACATCGTGTTTTTAAAAATATTTTTAGGAAAAAAAAAATCAGTAGCTCTAAGAAGCTTATACATCTCCTGCAAATACAATGAGCAAATACATCAATGTATTATATCCTGGATTATATCAATATTGAAAAAAACCTGACAACATTCATCGCTTCTACAAATAATTAACACTTTTCAACTACTGTTTGTAAACCCTAACTCTGGAGCCAGCTATAGCAAGATTGTTTCACTGATTCCAAATGGCATCAGCTGTCTTTAAATGTCCTACAAGCAAGCAAAATTATGTACCTGTGCTGTAGCCTTCACACTTGCTGTGTTTACAAACCACTGTTTGCTGGCACGAATAATCACTGGTTTTTTAGTCCTCCAGTCATATGGGTAACTGTGCACGTATTTCTCCTCTTTCAACAAACTCCCGGCTGCTTGAAGCATCTGAATGACTGAAACAAAAAATGAGGCGAGATTAAAATTTGATTTGAACATACTGCTACTGCTAACCTCAACTCATTCCTTTCCATGATCAAGACATAAGAAGTGCCTGTACCTCATCCATACTCAAATGCGTTCAGTTTACATGAATCCTCAAAACATACCTGCAGGAATGTAACTGATAAAGTAACAAACATCAAATACTCACCAGCTTTATTCCCTTCTTCAAGGACATTCTTGTTTTGAAGTTCAGGACCTGCAGCTTCGGTAAAAAACCCACCTTCATTCACAAGGCAATCCTGGAAATAAGCATGTTAATCATGTCAATAAAACACCATGTGGCAATGAATTACCTTTTTGGTATTCAAAAATGAGTTAAGTACTTCACAGAGTAGCTACTTGTCTGATGAATAGCCACATATATTTAAGTACACTTCAGATTTAGCGAACTGCAATTTAGTAATCTACCAGGCAAGTGAATTTTATGTACCAGAAGAAATGAGCACCATTAGGTTTGCTGATATACCACAACTGTCTTACACGAAGTCACTGGCTGGTATTCAAATGACTTTTCAAACCAACAGCGAAAACCAAAAACAAACAAACCAGCCAACCAACTCTCAAGAAAAACTCTACCCCCCTAAAAAAACCCCAAGCAGAAACTGGAGTATAATCAGGTTTTGGGACATCTCAAAAGTCAACTCTTTTGAAAAAGGTAAAAGACAAAAAGAACACCCTGCATCTTCACTTCCACCAAACACAAACTGATTGTGCATAACTGAACTGTATTTATGTACATGTTTAAAGCAAACTTTGCTGAAAAAGAATGACCTACATAACTTGTGATTTACTGGTCTGCAAGACACAGCTTTAGAAGCCAATTCTGAGTACTGAGAGTGAGTATCTGAGAATTGTTGTCTGTGTTATCTTTTAAAAAACAAAAATGCAGAGAGAGAAAAGAAATCAGATTCTATTCTACCACTTCCCTGGAAGCTTTAGTTAGCAAACAAATGAAAAACTTCATCCTTTTATTTTGATACACACTTTTATAAGATTAGTCCAGCATTACTGCAGGCCATTAGTGATACTCACACTTAGAAAATGCTTAAAAAATTTTTCAAGTTTTATGCAACAATCACTTTAGGGGCACATGATCAAACAGTTGCAGGAAATCAAGAGCAACAGCTGAAAAAATAAAGTACCGTGGGTAGGTGATGGTGGGAAGCTACGCTGTAGTCCTCCATACCATGAGCTGGGGCTGTATGAACTAGTCCTGTTCCTTTTGCCATTGTCACGTGATTTGCAGGTAACAGAGGAGAGACTCTGCCAGGAATTGTGGGATGAGCACAAGAACCATCTGCCAAATCTACACCTGGGGGTGAAAAACACCAGAAGAGAAAATAGAGAAGCACAATTAGTGCATTCAGCTTCTTTTATCAGAGAGCACAAACGGAACAATTGATCAGCAAGCGTATGCATGGGATACTATTCAGTTGTACTACTTCATCATGTTGGTGGGTCCCCATCCAAAAGCTTTCAAATTCTCTGCATTGTTAATCTTGCATATAGGGGTTTTTTTCCTTTGAAAACAAAGCTCTTCTTCTACCTTAGGCAATGGTATTCCTGTAGTAGTGACATTCCACCTAGAAACACTCCGCACGTTCCCATTCCTTGGGGACCACTATGTTAGTGTTCTGGAAACAGATCTCAATAAAAAAAAATAAAAACAAGTAGGCTAAAAACCTTGAATTTGGGATCTATTGCTAGTTCTGCCACTAAATACTAATATAATCATGAACAATTCATTTAAGTTCTCTAAATTACATACAAGTAAAGAGAGTAAAGCATGAACAAAGCTAGTGACAATTTAAGGTTAAAAACCCCCACAGAATAAATATTAGCAGTAAAGCCTTGCTGAAAGTCAAGAATCACAGAGCTTGATGAATGCTTCATATGACTAAGTAGCATTTACTGATCGTTTTCTTCCTAGAAGAAACATATTTAGGAACTACTGTCAGACAGTTACCTTTCCATATTCGTATACCAAATTTAACTAATTACTGAATATATGGGAAGATAAAGAGAACAGCTTCTAATATTAAATTTCTTTTCAAGAAGGTCCAACTCTACTGTTGTATGTTAACGGCAAATCATGTGATTCAAGGAGGTGGAACCTGTGAGAAGAAAACCTCCCAGGTAATTTTATCATTAGCTAAAACCCAAGATTATTAAGCAGAGAAATGGATAGTTTTTTCTGTCTGAAAAAGAAGGCATGAGAAGACGCCAAAACAACCTGAAAAGAAAAAGTCATAGAAACAGATTTCTCACTTCCTTTAGATTTGCAAATTTCCAGCACTGAATCGTTGATAAAGGCAAATGAATAAAGTTCACAAATGACACGTTGAATCCCAACTCATGACACTGAATCAGAAGCCTGTCTATTAAGAAATATCAGTATGCAGTTTGTAAAGATGCAAACTTAACTCCTTTAGTTTGTCCATACAGAGAACAGTCACCTACGATACCTCAATAGTGTTCATAGTTATGATAAAGGCTTATACACCTCTTAACAATGAAAAACTTGAAAAGTAACGTAACATGACAACAACAGCTGACAGAGATACTGATTCTGCTACACTAGGTAACTTCTTCAATAGTTTTCATAGAATTTAGCAATCACGCAGTCAGCGAGCATACTTGTAATTAGCCCCTTTTCTTATCAGCAATGCACGAGAAAGACAGACCAACTGCATTCAGTGTAATTAAGATTCTGATACCTAACAAACGCTCACTCCATGCTTAAGTTTTCCAAGTGTGAATCCAGATTTTAAAAAGTACTTTGGAATCCATGGATGAAAATTTAAGCTACAATACACCGACAGTAAATCTGACAGACTACTTCTCCTCTTTGTATTATTCTAGTGAAGCATGTTCTCAAAATAAAAACAAACTTAATAATACATCAAAACTGAAGCCGTTTTCAGACACCTACAAGAAGATTTCTAAGCAACTTCAGATTAACCATATTATAACCTACCTTTACACGTTGACATAACCTCAAACTGCATGTCCAAAACAGCAGCTGTAGATTCAACTCTATCTGCAGCTAGAATGAAGTGTTCGCCAGTAGTTGTACATTTCACAATTGAATACCTGCAATGCAAATATATATTTGTGATACTAAAGAATTACAAACACCATAAAGCTACAAATTGTTTAAATGCTTGTTTAAACAAATCATTTGATTGTTTTAAGATCTACATGTCCAAGTCACTCGTAAATCTCAAAGGAATTTCAAGATAATGCAACATCAGGAAGAAGAAACAATTTTAAAAAATAAAAATGGAAGTATAAACTAATATATTAATAGAGATATAAAATAAAGCTTAAATTCTGTCACTTAAAAAAAAAACACAAAAAAGATGCCTTAAATAAAATGTAATGGTAGTCCAAAACATTGTAACTTTGCACACAAATATTGATAAGGACTGATGCAGATCACTGAATCAAGTTAAAGACATACGCTGAATCCGGCATATAACAAACTGCTTGATTGGCTGGCACAGTCCAAGGTTGTGTGGTCCAGACAAGCACACTAGCAGGGGATGATCCATCTACAGATGTAAATTAGAAGTACTTTACTTACAGTTATAACAAAAATAAAAGCTATAAGTCTTAAAAGCTATACAGAAGTTGTACCTATTACAGAAGTCAGCTTAGGCGGTGACTTTAACAGGGGAAATTTCACATATACAGAACGACTGACATGCTGCTCATTGTATTCAAGCTCTGCTTCAGCCAAGGCTGTTCTGGGTAGATATCAAACACAAGTTAACACACTTGAACATGGAAAGCTATTGATACTATTTTGTCTTCAAAATTTTAGCAAGGGTAAGTTGATTCTTACTTTGCTGAAGGGGACCAGAACACAGGTTTATAGTCTTGATAAATGAAACCCTAAAGAAAGGGAGGGGAAAAAAGAAAGTTAGGAGAGCTGAAACTCATGACAAATCAAAACACACTGTAACAGAAGTCCAACATACCTTATCATACATTTTATAGAAGACTCTCAGCTGGTTTGCTTCATACTTTGGATCAAATGTACGGTAGCAGTTAGCCCAATCTGCCATTACACCCCAACGAATGAAGGCGGATTTCTGTTTCTCAATTGCTCTTTCTGCAAATTCTCTGGCTGAAGGGAACAGTTGCATTAAGCACATGGTTTAGCCCACTAAGATCAGTACAATGCCATTTAAAATATGCTATCGGCTTTTTTTAGAAAAGCTTGAGCTGAACATATTGAAATTATGCACTACTGATGTGTATTAAATAATTATTATCGCTCAAAAACATGTATTTCAGAGAAGTAGTTACATAAAATGACTGCAAAGAGTAAAAAGATGAGTGGCACTTTTTGACTAATATGAGGCTAACATAAAGCACAAACATGTCTAGAATACAAACTTCCTTTTTAAAGAAGAGAGGAAAAAATAAGTGTATTTAGTTATGAAGAACAGTTTCGCAAAACGCATTCTCAAATAACATAAAATAAATAAGAGTGAAAATGAACCACCTCTGCGGATGCTGATCCAAAGCAATAAGCATCTGAAAATAAGTTTGCCCATTTTATTACCAAAATTTCAAGCTAAAGCAGTTTAAATTACTCATTACAAATAGCTTTGCAGCTGAATGTTGATGTCTTTCAATACAGATGGTATTTGTAAGTATTTCTTCAAAACAGTTTCCACATAATGCAGACTAACTGTCTCTGAAAGAAACAACCCTATAGTTTTGTAGCACTGTTAAAAACAAGGCCAACAAGTACATTCCTTCTTACAATACTGAGCCAAGCTGCCCTGATGAAGCCTGGTTTTTCCATGCACCTTTTTAGCTCCTAATCAAACTCAGTCTTCAAAAAGCAAAAGGATGTTGATCTGATAAACACTGTTTTCATGCCACTACATAGCTGAGCAAAGCTGAAAGCCAAATCCTCTGCCCTCCTTTTGTTTTTTTGAACCCACGGTCAATGCTATGCATGTTCATTACAGCAAGAAATTCAGCCTCTGTTCAATTATCCCATTTCATAAGATTACACTGTACTCAATCTACTTGGCAAATACATCACAGAAAATGTCACCAATAGCTAATAGAAAAGCCCGCAATAAAGTATAAAAGCTATATATAAAGCATAAAATACAAAATATGAGTATGGTGTGCAAACACTTAATCAAAGTTTTTCTATAAAGATATTGCAAACAGTAGTTTACCTCTCTGTCGAATTTCCATTGGTGAAAGATTCTCAGCTCCTTTGACTTCTGACAAAGCCTTCAACTCAATAGGCAATCCATGACAATCCCATCCTGGCACATAATGTACTTTATAACCTCTCATCACGTAGAAACGATTAGTGATGTCTTTCAAAATCTGGAAGGACACAAGGGTCTGTTACCACTTTAGCTCCCCCATGTGGAGTAGCTACATTGCTACATCCTCCTATTAAAAAAAAACTAAACCAAACAAACCAAAAAGCTGCATGATAAATTTACATTTAAGACTGCGCATTTGCGACTTTTCTTGCCCATCATTTTGTATTTTGGCAGAACCTCAGAGGACCTCTGAGCAAAGGAATGCACATTCAGCGTAACTGAAAGATGCAGTTTATAAAATTGCGAGACTTGAAGTGAACAAATCCTACTTGCTTTCACTTTTAAAGTATTGAGCTGGATCTACAGCACTGACCTAGTGCACATTACTGGTTTTTGATATAAGTGGTGACCTACCAAAACTTGTCATTTTCAGAAGTCCAAGCTTTGGCATTTGTACTGTAAGAAGCTGTGGGTCACATTTTAGTCCTTCTCACTTTGTAGCAAGTGTAAGGCTGCCATTCTCAGGACTGAAACTAAACGTATCCACACGTATTTAGGAGTAATATTTCAAAGCTGAAATTTATATTTTTAAAAGCCATCAACATTTAGTCATTGAGGATACCCAGACAAAACAAAAGAAATGCAATAGAACAAACTTACAAAATACACAAAAGAAAAAAGAATAACAAGGCACAGCTCAACCATGCATTACAGTAACGTTATTACACATACACATGTAGAAATATACATTCACCCACATATGTTCAATGTGGCATGTTCAACACACAAAGTGTGCATTTAACATTGCTTAGGAATGAATTACAGGCAGGACTTTCTCTGAAAAGACGTTCCCTTTCTACTGAAACATTCAGCCTCATAAATGAACACTCAGCATATAGGTGCTATATACTGGTATATGGTATTTATGTCATGGTATGGTATCTATGTCACCATGGCATCATGTGGTATCTACATAACCAGATAATTTGTTTTTTAAAAGCCCCGTCTACCAAAACAACACTTTCAAGTGTTATTGATTTACATGGGAATGGAGGACACAGAGCACATGATAAGTAATGTTTACAACTTCAAAGAAGTAGAGTGAGAATGACTACGTATTTACTTTATTTAATGCATGGCCAACATGAGGGTCTCCATTGGCGTAAGGTGGTCCGTCATGCAGACAAAATTCCTGCTTTGTTTTCCTTTGTCTTTGCCACGAATACAGTTCCGAAAAACCACATTTCTGCGGAGAAAAGAAAACACCCAAATCATCGCAGGTCTTCACTCTTCCAAAAAGTCTGGATTTTGGCTAGATGGTAAAACATGTAACAAAAGCAAACAAACAAAGACGGAGCCTTAACTTTTCTAACTCTGTCACAGTAGGCGCTAAGTCAATTAAAAGCACTAAGAAGCCCGAGCCAGGCGTAAGGTGAAGCCTAACGTTACTATATGGGCTCTGCACTTTTGGGAGGGTCTTCACTCTTTCTCCAGACAAAATTGTAACAAACTTGTGAGCATCCAGAGTGCAAATAAATCAATAACTGAAGACCCCGAGCTGTTCGCCTCTCTCGGACAGCGACCTTCGGGCAGCCTGGCCTGGCCTGGCCAGGCGCCCGCGAAAGCCCCGGCCTCCGAGGCGGCACCGGCAGCAGAAGGCGGGCC
>VZSC01019431.1:222464-238316 GCA_013398225.1 Steatornis caripensis
TCTCTCTTGAACTGGGGAGCCCAGAACTGCACACAGTACTCCAGATGTGACCTCACCAGGGCAGAGCAGAGGGGGAGGATCACCTCCCTCGACCTGCTGGCCATGCTCTCGTTAATGCACCCCAGGATGCCATTGGCCTTCCTGGCCACAAGGGCACATTGCTGGCTCATGGTGAGCCCGTTGTCCAGCAGGTCAGCCCCCAACCTGTACTGATGCATGGGGTTGTTCCTCCCCAGGTGCAGGACCCTACACTTGCCCTTGTTGAACTTTCTTAAATTCCTCTCCAGCCAGTCCAGGTCAAGCTGATAATTATGTTATACAGAATGAAAAGTTTATCTTTTAACATGAGTCAAAGTTTATTGTAAAGAAATAGGGGGCTTTGAGCAGAGTTCAGAGCAAGAAGTTGTAGTTTAGCGCTCGCATTTGAAGGTGTGCTGCATGTGATGTCCATTTTTCTGCTTTCATCAGGTGAAATTACAAACTTGAAAACAGGTATGCTTCCAGAAGGGACACCGAGATAGCAACATCAACAAATCCTTCGTGCTTGTTTTGATAAATTAATTGCAGCCATCCTTTAATATTTCAATATTTCAAAGTCAAAATGCATAACAAGAACTGGAGAACTGATTTATTTTAGTAGGTATCGGAGCAAACTGATTTGTCAAGTTGAAACCATTATAGTCAACAATTTGGTTGCTAAGCTAGGAGAAAGGATGAGTGGTCTTTGGAGGACAAGGTATGTTTGGAAAATAATACGCAAATTTAAATTGAGGGATAGTGTCTGTGCACTCTTTGTAAACTGTACAGTTTTGTATGAGTCAAACATGTTTGTCCAAAGCAAGCAATACATTCTTGAAGGTATTGTAGAAGTGTATGTTAGACATTGCCCTCATCAGAATGTGCCATAACTTATAAACAAACCAGTTAATTTGAGAGCAAAAAAGTTGACAGATAACTTACGGCCAACAAGCACATACACTTCTCTAACTAATCAAAAAGGTACAACTCACCGGAAAGTGTGCCACACAGGAGATGCAGCCCTGTAAAAATAGAAGGCACCTTTTGCAGTAATGACAATTAGTTAGTTACTCTATATCGGGGGAGGGGGTGTTAAACCTCCTGTTTCAGGATCTCTTAATAAATCTTGTTGTTCATAAGAATATTTTAATTTTAATGTTTCCTTAGAGATTTCAGGCAGGTTCACTACAGAAAGCAAGCAGATTTGTTTCTGTAAGAATGTCCAAGAAAAATATGCCCAAGAAACATCTTGAGTCAAGCTTCAAGAATGTAAGATACTATTCCTGTATTGTTTTCTGAGGCTTTTGAAACTCTATGCAAACATGTAATAAACCAAGACTTTAAAACAATTAAGTAAGCTTTAACCTTGTTTTATGAAGCGGGATCAAATGTGCACTAAAAGGTCAAATGAAGAATGAGAAGCTGAGCATCCAATCTTAATTTTCTGCGCTCAACTCTTTAACCCAAACTTCTCATCTAATATGCTAATTTTTTTACCCTCTCTCAGAAGTACTCATATCATGTATTTTCAGTATGGAATGAACTACATTCAATTTTCCTTCCTGGTAACTTGTTTCAAATGATGGTATATACTTAAAATAGTCTCTGTCTTCCCATGAGTTATGACACGTGCTTGCTCTATGACTTTCAATTGCTTCAAAGCTGCTTTTTGCCACAGGTAGCATTTACAAAACTTCCTCTGTAGCCATTGTTACCAGTTCAAGACAGCCCGCATGTGTGCTTTGGGTATGGACTTTCGCTATTTTACAGGTCTCCAGAGCACTTTGCTCCTATCCACGACAGTAAATAATAATTAACAGTAGCAACTGTGCTTTTTGAATGTACTTACACAATCAGTCTACTCTTGTAGCTTCAGAGATCTTCTGACTTTAGAGATACCCGTACAGTGCTTTTAAAATGCTGAAGAAGTTCTTAAACCAGCGAAATTTGGGATTTTGATACCTCTAACCTATTGCTGTTTGCCTTCGCTGTAAACAGACGTGAAGTTGAGGTCACATCAATATCATCTACAGTAGCTGGCCTTATCACCTCATTATATTATACTTTATTGAGTAGATTTCTCAAGCAAGAAAGGAAAGGCATTGTATAATGACCTATAGCCACTTACACAATCCTTGCTGCAACTGCTGCAAGTATTGATTGTGAGGGAAGCCTAATATATTGTTTTCTGTGTGGTGATTAAAGAGTTCCTCTATTTTTTTCTAGCTCTGTCCTCAGTTGTTTACTTGTAACTATACCATGCATGTGAGCCCAACCTAAAAAGCATATAATGTACACAGATAGAAAAAAGTGACAGGAAAACATAAAAAGCAATTAGCTCTGCATTTTAAAGAATACTTCTATTTCCTGAGGTAGAGAAAAGCTGAAAGGAATGGATGATCGCTAGCCTTTTGCAAGAGTGACACTCATTCTTCTGTTTGGGAACTGAAGGCATATTGAATTGCACAGATGCATGCTGGGGAACAGACGTAGAAGACAATACCGTAGGAAGAACGACACGACATGCAGCGTTGAGGGGAGCAAAAAAGATGTAATAGATTTCCTTAAAGAAATCAAGAGAAGTTAAAGAAATACAGAAAGGATGGTAAAATTTAGATGAACAGACTAGCACATACAAGCACAGCGTGCGCAGTATCTGTGTATCATTGGCCTATTTTGTATCCACAATTAGGTCATCTACAAAAGCCTATTTTATATTTAAAGAAATAAATATAGTAAGTAAAGTTGCTCTTGTCATCCTGTCTGGTAGCCTTGTACTTGAGTCTGGGCACAAACCAACTCTGTAGGTTCAGTTTTGAAAAAATGAACCTATGTTCAACACGTACAAAAAGTGAGTACTGTATGTAGACTACACTTTTTCTTAACTTTTATGGTAAAGAGTTGCTGCTGCTGCTGCTGTTCTTGTTTAATGCCAGATTTTATTTTAGTGAGGAGAACTAGACTCACTGTCAGAGAGAGCATGGATCCTTGAAAAATCTTGTCTAAAATGGCTTTATATCCCTGTGTTTGTTAGTTGTATTTTTTAAAAAGTCAAAGCTCCCTTCATTCCTACTCACTGCCAGTAACCCACTTTCCCCTTCCTACTCAGCTTGAACTGTATCTGTTTGGAATGTTGATGTAAAATATTTTCCTTCTTGTCTTCTCTTGAAGAGAAAAATGTATACAAGTTTGCTTTTCGTTTCTTTTCAGCATTCAGTATGGCTTCTCCAGCTCTACTCATGCGTGTGGTCGCCTCTGCATATTCTGTTGCGGAAAAAGCTGCAACAATTGTTAGAAGCGTAATGGCTGAGGGAGATCTGGGTATAGTGGAGAAGGTATTACTTTTACTTTGTTCCGATTTAATTTCTCTTACTAATGCTGAGATAGATACAGGTCAAATTGGTATCTTTGATGGGGAAGCAACTGGGGAAGGAAATATAGTCCTCACCTCTCTGATACAAGAAATATTCCTTATTAAAGGATTAAAAGAGCACTCGAGAAGTGTCTTTTGACCAGTATTCCTAAAGAATGTTCAGGCATTTAAAAGAATCACACCATAATTTTGTCCTGATTCCCCTTGCAAAACAAGCTTTGGATAGCATGTCGGCATTCTTAATAATGTATCTTTCCCATTAATTTCCATACCTATGTTCTAACATCTGTAGTACAGTTTAAAATACTGTGCCCTTGATGAATTTTGGATTAGCGTAAATCAGTGTTTAGCTTCTTAAAACAAAGAACCTTAGATCTTGTTGTAAATCACAGTTTTCAAAATAAATTTGGAGCTTCAAATTTAATTCTAAATATAAAAAAGAAATAAAATTACAACGATCTGCATCAAGTTCTTAGTTTTCTGTAAGTCAGTAAGCTGCACTGATGAGCCAGAACCTTTGTTTTGACTACAGTACCAGAAGAGGTGGAATTAACTTTTGAAGTTAATTCTAGCTTTACAGGTATGTCACAATACTATGGACTGCATTAACTATCTATATTATTTTTGGTCTTTACATTGAGGTAATTGCTGGTATTCACATTTTTCTGATAGTAAGCACTTTTAGATAGTTCTGAAGAAAAGCCTGATCCTTTATAACTTTTATTGTCAGTTCAGACAGTAGGTGCCAAAAGATTTTTTTTCCCCCATTTTGTCAGTTATATTCACCACTACGAAAATATTTGCAAGTTTTTCTTAGTCCCTTTTTTCTAAGCAATTAAAATCAGGTGTATGGGGAGGAGAATTTAAAAAAACCTGGAAAGTAATGATGTGTGTTTTCAAAAGTACCTAGGTGCACAGCAGGATTCTCAGACACGTGTAAACAGAATATACTCCCACATAACCTGCTTTAGGTTCTTGGAAAAACTAATGCAGCTTCACTACAAGACAGCCTTAAAATACTTGCATCCACAGGTACAAAGGAAGGACTGTTTGTATTTTGTTTGATTAACCAGTTAATTTTAAAGGCATAAACAAGTTTCATTAAGCTTATTTTTTAAGGGTCCAGCAAGGTTAAGGTAATTTTAACTGAAAGTAAATGCTGGCTTTCATCTGTTTAATTCAGTTTCGCTTTAAAAAAATGCACGTGCGTTAATATTATTTACCAGTAAGTCAGAAATGCATTGCTCAGTCATTTTCCAATATAATAAAACCATTAAATGAATACATTTTAAGCTCTGTAACCAATTAAGTAATTGTAAATACAGTATAACAAAAATTTTCAAAAGTAACAGGTAAAACTTGCTCTAAATAAGACTGGTTATACATACTTTCCACCCCCCCCCAACTGAATACTGCAAACACACAAATTAGATTGAAAACAATGACCAACAGAAGAGGTTCCTGTTTGAGGGGCTAGTGATCTCAGAATTCCTGCGAGCTTCTTGTCAAAGGTGGCTGGTGAAGAAAGAGGAAGAACGCAAGAGAGAGAACCTGTATGTGCCTCTGCTTACAGTCTGGAGGGAGGAGATGCACAAGAACAGAAAGTGCTGCTTCTCATCATTCACCCTCTTTCTGCAGTCAACAAACATCAAGGCCCATTCCAGCTGGCCTTATTGAAAGCTTCAGAAAAGCCAGGAAGACAATGTTCCACCTTGTCCCTCAACACATTCACCTCCCATCTATTTATCTAGATGTGGAAAAATAGTTAAAGGACAGCAGAATTTTTAAGTAGCTCCTCTCCTTCAGCTCCTGATGTCCAGAGTTTTCTCTCCCCAAGTCAACTCTAAGCTCTCCATTTATATTGCTTCTCCTTGTAGCATTTCTACTCCCCCCCCACCAAATGGTAGGTAGACATTTTATCCAGCCATTCTTACATTATTGATGACTGTTTTGAAGAACTACTTTATACTGTTTTATTTGGTTGGTGTCCTGAAACAAAGGACATTCTCTGCAATACCTCCATCTTTCCAAGTCTAAACTCAGTGCCAAATTCACTCAAATTTATTAGGGGTTGAGAGGGAAAGTTCAAAGAACAACGTGAAGCTTCATAAAAATATACAATTGGGTAAAGGACAGACTAGGTTTTGAGCATGCAAAAATTAACCCATAACATGATTCTAAATGGACTTATTCCATTCCTCTGGCTAATTTCTGTAGCCTGGCTAATTCCTCTAGCTTGATAAAACAAATTTCATGTTGTCACCAAATAAGATACAAGCAGATATAATACATTTTTTGTTTGATTCAGTTGAGATGCAGATCCTTGGCTTTCTTAATTCTTGTGCTAACAAAGGTATTTCTTACTGGGATTCCATCTCTAGACCTAAAGGACTCCTCTATTCATAGATACATGAAGATCAAGGCAAGAAAGTATTAATAAATTACCCACTTCCACTATATAGTAGGTTATTAATGTTTAAGAAGAAATTACTGTAACCCATTTGGCAACGTGTTTGGCTACACTGCATCTTTTCCAAAGGCTTCTAGTCATTGTTTCACCTCACCTTGACTCACCAAAGCCAGTTTCCTCTCTAGTACTTTTGCTGGAAAAAATGTATGGGTGTTACTGTCCCATTCAATTTCACTGGTTAGCTTCTGGCCCTCTTTGGTGTTTCTCCACTAGAGTAAGGAACTGCTCACTATTTAGAAGTTTATACATCATAATTGTTGCCATTATTTTTCTTTTTAAACAAGCAAGATTAATTGGACCTTTATATCACCTTTTACCAACACCAACATTCAATACAGTTGCACTAGTGCACAAGAAGTATGCATCATGTAAATAGTGTTTAATATCATACCATGGGGTGTACAGGGAAACTCTGCTGCTTTCAGTTTTCAGCCTGCCTCTCTCAAGATCACTTACTAGGTTGGTGATTTATCAAATTAGACTTTATCATTACAAGGTAGATATTCAGAGTGACATATGGGCCATTGTACTGGGGTTTTGTTTTTGGTGTTATTTTGAAATACACAAATTCCTATCCATCCTTTAACAGACGGGAGCCAATGACTTGCAGACCAAAGCTGACCGACTGGCACAAATGAGCATTTGTGCTTCCCTGGCACGGAAGTTTCCCAAGGTGACAATCATAGGAGAAGAAGTAAGCACCTAATTTGTTTCATACTAACAATTTATTGGAATTTGCTTTGACAGGTTTTAGGAAATAATCTATTTGTTTTAAGGGGGTTTTTTTTTGGTTGTTTTTTTTTTTTAAATTACCACCCCATTTCATCTTTGCATTGCATTAGCTTTGTCAAGTAAGCTGCAAGCAAATCCACAGTTCTAAGGCAAATCAAGGTTGACTCCAACATCTTTTTCTAATAATTTTGAGAATCCTTTTGTTAGGAGCTGCCCAGCGACAAGGTAACTGAGGAATTAATTGAAGATGGTCACTGTGAAGAAATACTGAAGAAAACTTGTCCTGCTCAGTACACAGGAATTAAAGAGGAAGAGGTAATTTTTTACACTGTATCTATATTACTTACTGATTTTAGATAAGAATGTAGTAAGAAAAAAAGGTTATTTCAATGTTGCCTATTTTTCTTTTTGGTTTGAAAACTGAAATGTAGTCATGAGAATCACACCTCCAGAGCTGGAAATGCTGCACATCCCTGTGTGCAATAATGGGAAATTGAAATTTGCTTCTTACAACTTGTGATTCAAATTTATTTGGAAGGAGCCTACTTTGGACATAAGTAATGTCATTTCCACGTTCAGTTTAAGCCCTCGTATCTCTCAAGATACTTGCTGAGAAGTTCCAGTCAGTTTTTAAGCTTTTTTTTGTGTAAAATACTATTGTAGGCTTCAGTCATATTATAATGTTAAAAATTTTAATCTGTTTATTTACTTACTGCTGTAAGGAAATAAAAGCACTAGAGTGAAATATATACTTTGCATGGTAATTTATGTGATTTATATTTGTTAATTTTCCTTATTTTTTTATTTTTAAAGCTTGTAATATGGGTTGATCCCTTGGATGGAACCAAGGAGTATACCGAAGGTTGGCTTCTCTTTTAATTCTGTTGATTCAAAAAAAATTACAGCAATGTAATAAAGTAGCATGCACACGTAGATAGTTTTATGATAGAAGTTACACACAATATTGTTTCATAAGTCTGATGTTGTTTCTGTACTTCGAGTTCTATGCAATTTTTTAATCCTTACATTCAATTCTAACCAGTATTGAATATTCCTGGTGGGCTACTGAGCGCCCACCAGTTTCTATCATCTCAAGGAGCAAAGGGCTGCCTTTGGTTGCTGGCAGGTTGTCTTAAGTCAAACTTAAAATTTTGCATATACTTTGAATTTAGAGACTAAATCTCCCATTTTTACAGGAATATGCTCAATTATATTTACATCCTCCTCTTCAAACTACCCAAATACCACAGCTGTCTTTGTAACCCTTAATCATAATTCTTCAGTTACAGGAAGAAACTGTTTCCAGCAAAGCCTAATTTATGTCCATAGAAATAGACCCTAAAATCAAGGGGGGGAAAAAAAAAAAAAAAAAAAACCTCAAAAAACAATATGCTGAAACCTCACTTTAGCCTCCTGCTGCATCTTTTATTTGGTAAATGTAAAATCTTTCAGGGAAAGAGATGTACAACTGTCAACAAATTGCTGGTTTTGNAAAAAAAAAAGAAAAACCTCAAAAAACAATATGCTGAAACCTCACTTTAGCCTCCTGCTGCATCTTTTATTTGGTAAATGTAAAATCTTTCAGGGAAAGAGATGTACAACTGTCAACAAATTGCTGGTTTTGAATACCGTTAAAGAAGTCACATCACAATTATAGAATAGTATGAACGTATACTGCTATTTAGTTGTATCTTTAAACTTCTTTCTTATTATGTGTTAATTATAACATAGTTCTATTAAGATAATTCTATCTATCTGGGGCATTTTTTTTTGCAGATCTCAAGGCTAAATGACTAAAAACATTGTATCAACCAACCTATTGCACCTGAAAATCCTGATTAGTATTTGCATTTTTAAGATACCACCCTGCATATTAATTTGTGGACTTTTATTGAAGATTTATTTTTTTATATATATACTTTCTCTTTTTCAAGCATAACTACATTGCTGTCATTTCTGTACAGGTCTCCTTGACCACGTAACAGTTCTTATTGGAATTGCTTATGGAGGCAAAGCAATAGCAGGAGTTATTAACCAGCCATATTACAACTATGAGGTATTAAATGCATTGATTTGTTAAATGCTAAATTTATTAAATGCATCTGATTCTAAGCCGTTTCTAGTTAGCACACTTTCAACTGAAAAGCAGTGTGTAGTGGAGTTAATGTTGTAATATAAGGTGGTGTTGTTTTTATTAAATACATACAATTTTGAATGTTTGTTTCCAGGAATTGAATGTCAGGGATCTACTAACAGCCATACTGAATCCTGAGGCTTGTGTAATACACTAATACAGTGTGTGTTACCTATGTACTGTACATGTTACTACAGTACATATAAAGTACATACTGTAAAACAAGTACAGATTGGGATTTTTGCAGTCTTTGCTAGAAATTCTTTACTAAAATCCATGCATTAAGTGCATTTGTGATATGTGGTAACTGCCATAAATCTGCAGCCCTAAATAAACCAAGCGTACCAGTCACTGACAGCTGGGTTAGAATGTATCAGGCCAGGTTTCAGGTGTAAGTCCAGGATAGCCAATCTACAGGCATTTACATGTGTTTGGAGATTATTTCAGGATCGTCTGTGAGGAGTAAAAATGCTCAGGATGCAGTTTGATTAATTAAACTTACTAGAATTTAAAGAAAAAGCTCTTGAGCTGAGGTAATGCATATCATCAACTGATTCTGTATGTTCTACGCAATATCTATGATGAAAATGACAACAAAGATATTTTCAGTTGTGGATTGTGCCCAAAGTAGGGAAATACACAAATATTAATTTTCCAGTCATTAGAGGCAAGACATACTGCATCACCACGACGTCACAAAAAAGAAAACGGGAAATGTCATTGCCTTAGAGGGAAAGCGAGCCAGTTTCTCACTGGGGGCTCTAGGGTAGTTCTTTTTAAATGCCACTGTTTAAATGGATATCCCAGTATTAATATTATAGTCCCTAATAAGCAAAGATTTCTCTAGGTTCTGCTCTCCATGTGTGCTGTAAGTGCTGATCACTATGACTGATGATCATCTGGACCTGTGTACCTTTTTTGTAGGCAGGAGCTGGTGCTGTGTTGGGCAGGACAATATGGGGAGTCCTGGGCATAGGTGCCTTTGGATTTCAGCTCACAGAAGCACCTGCTGGGAAACACATCATCGTTACCACCCGTTCTCACAGCAGTACCCTGGTAAATGACTGCATCAGTGCCTTGAATGCAGACAGTGTCATCAGAGTTGGAGGGGCAGGAAACAAGGTATGAAAACGCTGAACCTTTTGTTGTTATTGGGACAAAGAAACCTTATTACATTTGGAAAAAGAATTTTTAAAGAAATCATTTGCTTACTTGCATGAATGTACGGGAGACTTCCTCCTCCTTCCCCAGCAAAACATCTCTTCTTAGCATTCAGACTGCTATGAGGTAAAGCGCCAGAATTTGTCACAGGTATATTCGTAACAATGGCTGTGCTGGTCATGGCTGAGGTCCATATTCCCCAATATTCTGCTTGTAGGGGAGAAAATAAAAAGTTACAACACCAGAATGTCTAAATGGGAATACAATTTAATCATAATTATTAGACATTTCCTCCTGTTCATGTTAATACAGTTTTTGTTCCAACTATAGAGCAGCACATACTAAAGGATAAAAATAGGAGAAGCACACAGTGATATATTTCCTTTGCAAACCTTCTCTGCATACAGGGAATACTCATTTGCTGCAGTTTTGAAAGCTTAGTTTTGTCATGGTTGTCAAAGCCAGAACCTCCAATCTCTTTTCTCCAACATGTGCAAGGCTCATAATGGCACCAAGACAAGATGGAGATAGTTTCCACTTCATTTTCCTTAATGCTTACACAAGATGGGAATTCTTGTTTCTGAAACTAAAGCAGAATTTCAGCCTATATTCTGTATTTATAACAATTAAAAATAGATCATACAGAATGGTAATACAGTATAGCTTTGTAAATCTTAATGTAATTTCTTGTAATATTGGAAAGGAAATGGCTGGTGTTCCTTTTCTGACCGTAAATACATAGACTAAACTGATCTAATCCCTGTTTCCTGGTGTTACTTTTACCCACTTCTAAATGCCTAGATCCCTTGCAATGACTGCCACTCTCTCTTCATAACAGGTCATTCAACTTATAGAAGGCAAGGCATCTGCTTATGTATTTGCCAGTCCTGGGTGCAAGAAATGGGATACATGTGCACCTGAAGCTATTCTACATGCTGTGGGAGGTAAGTTAATAGCATTAAAAATTCCAAGGTAAGTGAAACTGCATCAATTTAAAGTTATTTATACTTGTCATAGAAAAAAAAGAATTTCAAAACATGTCTTTGGGAAGAAAAATGACAGTATGTTATGTATTTTTAAATAGTCATGATTCACTAGGAGCTTTGAGCCCTTTGAAATCAACAGTAACTCCAAAGGGACAGCAAATTATGCTCTGGAAAGCATGGCATGATCTGTTTTACCCTGGACTAATACAGTCAATAACTGTCAAGTAACTCAAAAAGCCAAATTCCAAATATTTTGTTATATTAATTTTAATATCTCCAAAACAAATGGCTTTTTTTCTGTTGGCTACTATTTCATGGTAAAATCACACTGTCCTACTAACTGGATATAGTAGTCTATTATTAGTAACATATTATATAATACGTGGACATTGAATTCTTTAAAATGACAAAAATAGGCCAAATCACACAGTTGTTCCTTGGATGTACAAACTCCAAAATTGAGTAATTAATGTAATTCAGTAAAATCAGTGGTCTCCAGCTAACATAAGCCACTTCACCTTTCTAGGGGGTAAGGGGTTAGGGAAGTTACGAAAAATCTCACTGACAAGAATTTAAGTAGTAGTATTATACTTTCTCTGCTGTTCATGTTGATAGACCTCTTACCCCCACATCCTAAAATTGTGGGTTTTGATCTCCTAAATTCTGTCAAGCAAGGATAACAGGCTTCATAATGACATTATTTAACTCCTCTGCAGTCTCTAGCGTTGATAACTGGGATAGCTTTAAACAGGTTAGCTCGGGCACAAAAAAGCAACCAATCTGGGGCAGCACAGTGCTGTATTTAGCCTCCTTGTTATGTAGAAATCTCGTGGTTAAATTAGCTTGCACAAAGATCTGTGTTGCTCTTGTTAAGTGATTTCTAGAAACTAACGTAAAATCAGCTGGGGTATTTCTATATTGTGTTGGAGTTTGTTGTGTAGACTTACCCTGGCTTTCACTTGAACTGAGGATTTTTCCAATGGCCAATGCAAAAACTACCCAGGAAGCATTTTAATTAATCCATAAGAGAGATGTTGTTTCTCTTTTCCTGAAACACAAGAAATTTAAGTATTGCTGAAAGAAAATAAAACCATTACTTATTTGATTTTAGTCAATACAAAAAACTGTTGCACTTAAACTGAGAGCAAAGATATTTCATATCTGAAGAGAGGCACACGTATGCCGAAGATGGTCTGTTTTTTTAGTTCTATCACTTGCACTAATAGAATAGATTATCTTTCTCCAACTCCTGTTTGCTGGAATATTGTTTTTCTTTTTTCTTTTTTTTTGCAGGCAAGATAACTGATATCCATGGGAATTCATTTCAGTATAACAAGGAAGTGAAACACATGAATTCAGCTGGGGTCCTTGCCACTTTGAGAAATTATGACTATTATGCCAGTCGTATTCCTAACACTGTTAAACAATCTCTTGTGCCTTAAAGCAGTCAAGCGTCTTCACTTGGCCTGGAAGGCTAGAAAGAGAGCCTGGAAGGCTAGAAAGAGAGCTTGGAGAAAAAGAAAGAAAAAAGATAAATGAGCTTGAAATTTTATGTTATAGAATCTGAACTGAATTCTTACATTAAGGTGTTCAATAATTTCAAAATTACATACAGAATCTCTAGGTATATGTTGGATCAGATTGTTTTGCTGCGTTTAGCAGACAACATCAAAATAATCACATTTCTTCAGTAGTTGTTTTCAATATTGTTTGGGAGTATTCATTCTTCATGACTGTGCTTAATATCCTGCTGATCATAACCCTACAATCCAGAAATCATCTTAATATCCAGGGCACAAAATCATGTTAGGTCATTTACCTGATCTTGCTCAATGTTTTTTGTTGTATGTAGTCAAGAAGGATTTATTGTGTTAAATATAAACGGACTAAGAATTTGCCTGGGTGGATTAGCCCATTTCTTGTAACATTGACAGTTTTGATTTTTGGAAGTGAATCTTTGAAATCTTCCGTCTGTGCTCAGTTTTGGGATGGCTGAGATTGCTTTGTGGTGAGCTGGGTTGTCTGAGTTTTGCAGGAGCCAGGACACAGTCCAGCTGGGCCTCTGATGTTTCAAATAGGTGTTCCTGGATCATTGGATCAATTGAGGATCAGTGAACCATTAATACAGCAGGATTCGGAACACTTCAGTTGAGGAGAACCCAAGGAAACTGCAACAGGAGGAGTTGCTCCCAGCACCTATCTGATCTGAAATGCCAGGGTCTATGCCACCTTAGTCTTGGAGAGCTTTGGGCATCCTAGGTCACTTTGTCATACATGGGGACAACAGAAATGCCACAACTTGAAAAATTTCTTGTCCAAATTTTGAGAGAAACAAAATCCAGGTGCCTTTCCAATAGCCCCAAGAGCTGAGGAACGTGACACTACCAGTTCCCTGTCCTGTGCAACACAGGCATGTTAGGGGAGGGGAGACACCAGGGGACAAGATCACCTAAAATAAATATAAAAATTGGAGAGCCTGTTTCAGTCAGGTTTCCCATAGGTGTGAGGATTGAGAAAGCAGGATTCAACCGTTCAATCTTGAACAACAAAGAGAACAAGCAGTAAATTACACATGACTAGCTAAAATTGTCAACCTTAGCCGAAACAGATTAAGTGTCTTCAAGCCAAATTTAGGATTCTGGAGTATCTTGAATAGTGAGGCCCCTACGTACTTTGTTTTCTCCAGATTTTGTGACCCAAGTCCCTCACTCTCAAATTAAGGAGTCTTAGGGTCTCCCCTCCCCTAACGATGTGACACATACCGAGGCATGCCATGAAGAGATGCCAGTTTCAATGGACAACACACAGCTGTGCTTTTCTTCCTGTTCTCTGTGTGGATAGAAGAGTGGCATCTGTCGGGTTCTCAGGCTTGTGGTGTCAGAGCGGCTGCCTGAACTTGGCTGCTTGCTTACATAAAGACCGAGTGCCTAAGCTCTCACAGCATGTTTTTTTTGCCTTAACCTCTGCTGACACTACGAATGGCAAAGCAGCCTGCAAGTTGCACTGCACCCATTCTCACTTCCTCCCTGCAAGATCAAGTCCTCCGAATAACTATACCTTTCGTCCACTGAAACCACCTTCAAGCTAGCACTGAACTTCAAGATACAAAAAGCTACGTTTTCCATGCAGGAGAAAATTTCAAATTCAGTTTTTAACAGTGTGTTCAAGTTACTTCTTTTTCCTTTCATCACACATCATATTTAACAACTCTAATTTACTTAGTCCTTAGATTAGATCCTTTCATCACAGTAAGGTAACACCAATATGACTTCACTGGCTTAAAGCTGGCTTTATTTCCAGCAAGTGGGAACATCTTGACAGCAAAAGATATGAAGAAGGCAATGCTTGCTAAAGTGTTCCTGGTCTCTCCGTGTGCGCGCATGGAAAAGGATCCAAGGAAGCTCTTTCCTTATGAGGTCAGCTGATCATAACATTTACTGATAAATTAGCAAGATTGTAACTTACCTCATTCTATCATCATCAGCCAGCCCATAATGCTGTCATGACACTGGATTAAAGCGGCACATAGAGGGACAATGCATGCTTCTAATCCTTTCATCTGTAGCCTACCTTTCTTCTACTTCCTCAAGCGCATGACTAGTAAGAGCACGCAAGACAGATTCAGCCTGCTTTAATTAGAGCCTTCTATATATTTTGACCCATTGTGAGTTTAATCATTCCGCATATTGACTGTGACTGAAGTTTGATCCATGTAGCAAGGATAAGATTAATCTAATTTCACTGCCTCAATTATATGTAATTTTCACCTTTATCTTCTGCAGGATTCTTGGATATGCATGCTTTAGTATTCACATCAAAATCTGCATGTGAATTTGCAAAACACATTAAGATAATGTATAGAACGACTTAAGACATGCTTACAGAAACTGTAAAACTGCTAACACAGGAAAGTATTAAGGAAAGTCGAGATAAAATCCAGCACCAGGAATCGAGGATAAAAGCGAGCAGGTCAGCGGCAGTCATGCTCTGGCTGTACCACTACGCCCGCTGCACAAAACCGCGCCGGTCCACTGAGCAAGCATTTCTCTGGTAGCACATCAGGGGCTATTGTAGCATCTATAAAATAGACTGAGGAGAAAAAAAAAAAAAAAAGCGCACCGTGACACTGCATTGTCCTTGCAACAATGTGAGCTGCAGCCCGCCTCCTGCGAAAAAACTGCTGACACAGCATTTTTGCAATGCATTCCAAGCCCGCTTTGACACCACTGCAAAATCCACGCGTTTGCGAGGAACCTAACAGGTAACGCGATGGGTTAAACCACGGCACTCAAGCGCGTCCGTATACGTTGCGCTGACTGATTCGTCTGTACCGTTACGTACAGAAACGGGGCTGAGGCCTTCCCTGCGGCCGCCGCCAGGCACCTGGCTCCGGAGGTTTCACAGTTAACTCCTGCAGAGCTCCCAGCAAGGCTCTGCCCGGCCGCCGGAGCGGCTGAGAGGGCTCGTGCACCCGCCCCCAGGAGGCCAGCGGGGCGCGGAGCGGGAGAGCAGCCCCCACGGAGCCGCCGGCCGCTGCCGGGTTCCCGGGAGGGTTCCCCCAGGGCCTTCACCCCACGCCCAGACCACCCGGCAGCCCGCTCCCGCCCCTACGCCTTCTCCCGCCGGAAGTGACGAAGCGTGGCCCAGCCCCGCGGCGGCAGGCGGGGCCAGGGGCGGGGGCCCTTGCCGAGCTGGCGGCGCTACGCGCCCCGCCCTGCCCTCTCCTTTGGTTCCGGCGGGGATGGCGGCCCTGAGCCTCACGGTCAGCGCGGGGAGCCCCCCGCTCGGTAAGTGCGGGCCGGCCCTCGCCTCCCCCCGTCCCCCGTCCCCGCTGCCCCGGGGTGGGGCCTGGCGAGGCGCTGATTCCTCGCCGCCCGCCCGCCGGGTGCCCACGGCACGCGTGGCCGCCGTTGTTGCATCATGCCGCGCCGCGCACCGGTTGTCCCCGCGTGCGGGGACCGGCGAGGCGCGAGGCGGG
>VZSC01019431.1:238481-268513 GCA_013398225.1 Steatornis caripensis
CCGTGCCCGCCCGCCCTTCCCTCTGCGGCCCGGCCCCGCCGTCGGCCAGCGCCGTGTGCCCGCCGCGGCCTTGGCACGGGCCGGTGAGGCGGCCGGCGGGTGCCCGTGGCGAACTCCCCACCTCAGAGTGGGGCGGTGGGCCTGGTCCCCGGCGGGCGGGCCGGCCCTGAGGGGGCCTCGTTGCCGCCGAGGACCGGCCCCCGCGGGGTCCCGCTGTCACCTGAGGCGCTGAGGAGGCGCCGGCCATGGAGCCCGGCAGCGTGTCGGTCTCCGCAGCCACTGCTGCGCCGCGCCTGCCCGGCTCCGGTGTGCAGGGATCGGGCAGGGCTCGTCCCGCCGCCCTCGGGGCCGGTGGTCTGCAGCAGGTTGCTTTTCGGGTGGCATTTGGGCAGCGGTGACAGCTGACGGCGGTCAGCGTCGTTTACGCTAAAGAAACCGAGGCGTAGGGTAGCCCCCCTTGAGAGCCTTGGTGCGTTGAGGCTAAGTTTTCGAGGCAGCCCCTAATTCAGACTGCTTGTTTGTGAGCTCTCCGTAATTGCTGACGCCTTTCGTTGTCAGCTCTAATTGTTGCTGAAATTCAGCTTGTCTCGGGAACTGGTTCAAAGTTGCACTGCAAAATCTTGCTTTCTTGGCTGCTCACTGTCCTACTATGTTATTGTGCCCTTAAATACGTAACGAATGCTTTTTGCCATCTGGAAACAGTGTATGTACTTTATGTGTGCTCCATACCATTTCTCCATTTTGTTACAACTATTTGAAGTAAGTTTTCTTCGTGTTCTTCATCTTAGTTTATGAAATTCTTTTTCATGCTGTTTCAAGTGCATTTCAGTGTTGAATACAGCTTGCGTGACTACTGATATAGCGTATGATAACTGACAAGTTTAAAAATAACCTTTCTCCTAATAGTGGTTTATAAAGATTTGCTAGGAAAGGCATGATACGATATGAGCTATGATTAACATGGGTTTAGGGGCTTTGGAGGATTTCTTTCTTTTGATAGCTGGTAAGTGGCAGTAGAGATTTAATTAAGGAGACTGGATAATTATGTCAGAAATATTACATGTTACAGATGAAACACTGTGGTAAACATTTGTATCAAGAGGAGAAGCATACTCATCCTACTCGTTCCTGCTTGGTACTATTCATCATGGCTGTGCATTGAGAAAAGTGTGGTAGCTTTTAATGTCATTAGTATTAATTACATAGCTGGCTGTGCATAATACTTGTCATTTTCAAAGCATTGCCATGCATATTATTAAAATACTTAAGTGTCTTACAAACATACTGCATAAGGGATGTCATCCTGACTTTCACAGATAGATAACTGAGGGATAGAAAGAAGAACCTTGACTTACTGTTGATAAAAGCTTAGAAGAAGGGTTTGCAGCTGAGCAGAGGTGAGAGCTAGGGAGTTCCTAGTTCCAGTGCTCTGTATTTAGGCCAGCGTATTAATAGCTTACAACTTCATCTGCTTTGGGTAGTCTGCGTGTTGTTCTAGAGAAGATAAAGTGCCTGGCACACTATGAAGACTGTAACAAGTTAGATGCCTTTCAAGACCTAGACTATAGTCCTTTGGCTAGTGTCAAGTAGTATTTGCATACACAAAAACTTGCTGTCTTTGTACGTGCTTCTGAGCAAAACAAAAGAACACAAGCTCCTCTACTTATGCTCGGCAGGCTGAATCTGGACCAGAGCCAATCCATAAATACAGCCAAGTCAGCTCAGTGCCTTGTTTGAGCTACGGTGTTGTGCTGTAGAGCATCAAGATCAGAGCAGGTCTGCATCAAGCCACTGTGAATATGGTCAGAGCTGTGTTGCAGTTGATGATGTAGCCTAAAAACTTCAATTTATTTTTTTTTTCCTAGAGGCCGTCCTTGACTGTCACTAGTGAACTACCTACTCTGAAAACTCTGTATAAGCTCCCTGCGTTTTTTTCATCGATAGAATTTCTTGGGTTTTAATGGCTAATCTTTTTATAAACATTAAATCAGATTAAAAATATT
This sequence comes from Steatornis caripensis, assembly GCA_013398225.1. Taxonomy (NCBI): domain Eukaryota; kingdom Metazoa; phylum Chordata; class Aves; order Caprimulgiformes; family Steatornithidae; genus Steatornis; species Steatornis caripensis. Next base: position 240,485 of record VZSC01019431.1, read on the forward strand.
CTCATCCTTATACAGAAAGTACTAGTGTATTCAGTAATTGATCTCTTTTGTTGCATATGTCAGGGCTGGGGTGCAGTACATTGCTATCCTGTTCTATAATCAAAAGCAATTTGATTATGTCCTCTGTATATATTGGGGGACAGGACTCATTTTTACAGTACTCTTAGGAAGCAAAATGTTTTGCTGCAGACACTTGCTGGGCTCACTGCAGATTACTGTATGCTGGACATTATCAATTTAAAGCTGTAAGGATTGCCAAGAATAAGAAGCCTCTTGCATATGAGATTAAACATGGATTTCTTCCCTGGGCAACCTTACTTAAAGGAGCCGGTTCAGTCACCTGGTCCTATTTAAAAAAAAAAAAGTAACTTGCTACTGTGAAAGACACCTTTCCTGGAAGAAAGTTCAGTATCTTTTTCTCTTGTTTTTTAAAGGAGCTTTGCTGACGCTAGAACATGTGAAGAATGATGTTGAAATTTCAGTGGAAGAAGGCAGGGAAACCATCCTCCGTGTGTCCGAGTAAGTGACTTTGCATCTCTCCTTCTAGCTTTGGGTCAGCAGTTTTAAATATCACATGGTTGTAACATTGACAGTAACCTTTTCAGGTAGGAGGAAGAAAAGAATACAGTTTTATTAATCACTGCGTTACTGGTGTAGTCTTTCTAGCACAGACAAAACATTTATAGTGTATTCTAAACTTGATCTTTATGGAAAGAACTCTGGTATTCTTATTTGCGTGCACTTATGCCTAATCATTTATGCTGTACCAGTCACTTTATTGTTTAGGTATTTGCCTCTTTGAGGTGCCGTGAATTATTAAAAGCAAGGCCATTTTATATTAGGCAAGATTGGTATACCAGATTCCTTGGACTTGTACATAAGTGTTGGAATGAATTTCAGAGGTTTATATGACATTATTTTGGGCTCACCGCTGGGTGTAAGTGAAGGTGTGATGTTATCTCAGAGAAGTGCTAATTAACTATGCCATGCTAGTATCCATCTGCATCCTGTAGAAAGAATCTTGGAAATTTTTGTAAAAATCTGTTGTCTATCCTTCTAAAAATACTCTGTCATTGGAATAAATATTTTCAAGTTTGGAGCATGAAGATATATATATATATATATATATATATATATATATCAGAAATGCAGGACTAATGCTGTTAGTTTTTGGAAGCTGCAGTGTCATCTTAGATTCCATATCAGGTGAGATACCTGGATATATCACAAGGAGATATCTTAAGTACCACTGACATATCGGTGGAAATCTCTGATGTCTGGTATCTGCAGTAAGGACCATATTTTGACCCATAAACATTGCAGTCCTAACAAAGTATATTAACACTATGATGAGTTTGAAATTAGTGATTGTAAGTGTAGTTTTTGAGTACTGATTGTTTTTGAAAGAACAGGGAAAAAATTATTGTTGACAGACTTATGTTTTGTGAGCTATTTCAGTAGAAGATGCTGTTAATGCCACCAGTGTATCATAAATTGATATTCCTGCATGTCTGTAGAATGGTTATAAAAATAACATAGTTTTTTATGTTGTGTGGCGGAGATCCTGACTTGATCCTCATAAACTAACAGCAACTGAGATTTTTCTACTGTCTTCTAACCTCAGGGAAAGAGCTTGTCACTGTGTACATATTTCTGCAAAAAATCAAAGCACAGGGTGATTCACAGTCTCCAATTCTAATGATTGTTTTACTGTTTGCAAGTATTGCTTTCTGTTTAAAATGTTAGACTGGAAGTCGGATATGAGTTCTTTCCTTACTGTAAACTCTGATTTTACATGTTGCCTTTTGCTGTGCCTAGTGACAGCATTGAATTTGTGATTTTGAATTGAAGCAAGAGGAATGTGGCAGGTTGTATTGGGGCTTAATTGATACATCATTAATAGTTTTCAGTGTGTGTTGTGCACATCTGGGATACAGCGTAGATAACAATTAATTGGATATTGTTCAGTTGCGTGAGAGAGTTTTCCCCTTAAGTAGTCCTAATCAGATTTTGGTTTTGTTTTCCTTTCTCAGTTTAGGCAGTATATGTGTATGTATATACCAGAAGACATACACGCACATATACACTCCTGCTACCCATGGGGGCGATCTTGGAATATCAGAAGTTTATATCCTTGGCTTTGAAAGAATATTTTATTTTTATTAAATAATTTTATATTACCATGCCTTCCTCCCACTGCATTGCAAACCCACTCATTTAGCTGTACTTGTCAGAAATGTAAAGCCGAAGCTCTTCTTAACTTCGGCAAGGTGCAGATAGTATCTAGAATCATGATTCCATCAGAGGAAATTTTTTGAGTGTTAGTGTCATCTCATCCCTGGCATTGGATTGTGTTTAAGAAGCTATTTCAAACCTCAATATTGCCTTAATTTTCTCTTGCTTGGTAGTTCAATCATTTTAAAAATTGATTCTCTATTTTAAAGTCTGTTAAAAGTCTATCTGCAACTTGAGAAGCATGAGCTGAACTCGTATCTCAACTAATGCTTTTGGTAAATGGATTTCATGGCATCAGTTCTGCTGAAGCTATCTTACTTTGGCATGACCTGAAATTCACTTGGGATATTTTAGACTTCGATTTTATTTTTTCAAGAAACCATTAGTTGTGATGACTCGACTTGAACAAGAGAGAACATTTTATTTGCTATTTTTCTAGGTTATGTTTGAAGTGCAGTTAAAATCTGGTTATAAACTTTTCAGTTAACTAGCTGAAGCTTAACTGTCAGCTAGTTAGCTGAAAACTTTATTACTAATTTAAGGTGCTGAATTTTATTTTGAAGGTTATTCTTGAAGCCTTAGCTTCAGAACTTCGTGTCGTAATATCTCCTAAACAAACCACTCTGCTAAATGCTGATGGCTTTGTGGAGTGTTTTAGTATACCTGCATCTTATCAGATAACAAACTGCAGTACAGCTTTTCTGGTTTGTGTTGTGAGCACACACATGCTTCAGAGTAGTATTACTCTTAGGCAGATGTATCTAACCTCTGCACAGAACAATTCTGCAGTGTTTTTTACCAATTAATTCAAATAATGATTTATTACAATTGGAGGTTCTTTGTGTTTTGTTTTGTGTTTGTTTTCTTTCCTTCTCCCATCTTGTCTTCTGCTTCTTTAATATTTGTCCTTGAATTTAATTACGTGGCATTTCATGTCACTTCTGAGAGACACTTACTGTTTGCCTGTAATGTTACATTGTCCCTGGTTACTCTTCCTTACTTGCTCCTGGAGTTAGCAGGCATTAGCTGCAAAGAGCAGCCTTAATCTTTTGTAGCTTTTTCAAAGATGGGAGGCCAATTAGCGCTATGTTGAGGTGGAAGTAGATCTTTTTTCCCAAGGAAAATAAACAACTTTTTAAGCACAAGTAAGATTTTACTCAGAGTAACTTTGTCACATTTCATACATTTATTCAGTTTTGCTGGAGTAGTCAAGGGTATTTGGTTTAGTATGAACTAGTGAAAACAATAAAAACACATTTCACAGACTTTCTGTAGATGCAAATGTATTAGAAATGTTCTTTTTTCCCTCAATTTGAAAAAGCTTCATTAAAATCTGATAGCATTATGAAATTATAATAGGAAATCCTTTATGTATGTTAAGCCCCCCAGTGTGGCTTTTGTTTTTAGTTATGTTTTACAGATCTTCTGCATAATTGATCCTGGAAGCTTGAAAAGCTAGAAGTGAAAAACGACAAATGAACTATGTTCCTTAAGTTTTAGTGCAGTCAACCTAATGAGACTGGCTGATCCATTTGTACTAAAAATGGGACTCATAATGGTTAATATATCAAGAAGTCTTCTATATCTTTTTCAGAACTGTCATTGCTTTTTGCAAGGCTTTTTGAGGGCTCTCAAAAATCCTTTAAATTTTATAAAGGATGCAATAGGTGTAACAGGAAGTACAGAACAATGGCAGGACAGGAGTGAAACCTTGTTTAGACGAATTCAGGTATAGCATTCAGTTCAGGAAATTGGAATAGAACACTTACAGGAACTCTTTTTGTTGCTGCTTCTTTAGAAGCAATTGATGCTTGTTTAGAAGCAATTGGAGCTCTAATTTTGTAATCTGCACCTATGTGGAACTGTGGAAATGAGTATTATCTGGAGAATTGATGGTTGTGATACATCTTTCTTTCAAAGCTCTTTAATAAATATTTAATGAAAAAGTTCACATTTATCTTAGACGAATTTGAGGCTGGATTTTTGACAGTATGCAGCCTGAGGTCCCTTCCAACCTGCTATTCTGTGATCTTGTAATACTGTACATAAGGTGGAAAAGGGAGATAAAAACACCGAAAGTAGTGTGCTCTTTGGAGAGCCTTTTGCCTCCAGATCTATTGCGAATTTTCAACAGCAGAATGGGAAAACCAAATTCAAATTAGTCTTTTATATGGAGAAGACTGGGTAAAAAACAGAAATACAGGCAGCCAAGTTTGTTCAACAGGGGATAGTCTCTGTGAAGTGTGAATTGAGTGAAGTGTTTTACCGAGTGAAGTGTCATAGTTTTATTTTTGTGATTTCTGTCTGTCTAAACAAGATTGTTTCATGTTTAGAAGCTTATTCTTCAATCTGGTGATAGAAAAGCAAGGACTGATACATTCTTTTGCTAGTGTTTTTTTTTTTTTTATTCTGGTGACCTGGTACCTGTTGGTTCACCCAGAAATTGTTTTGCATTTGCTTTATGCATGTTTCAGCTATGTGTGTGCAACTAAAATTGAGCTGGAGGTAGTAATTTAATATACCTTTATCTTACCTCTTTCTTTCTTTAGGCATGTTTCATTTACGGATGTGAATTCAATAGCTCGTTATCTGGCTAGAGTTGCTGGTTCTGCTGGGTTGTATGGTTCGAATCTGTTGGAACACACTGAGGTGAGAAGGAATCATGCCCCTCCCCCTCACTTTTGGCCTGCAATGGAAGTTTTTGTGGTTTTTGTTTGCTTGGTTGATTTTTTTGGAACCTGTGTCTATCGTTCTACGTTTTATTGTTAGACTGAGGTTCCAACTATGTGGGATACTGAGGGTTTTGTTTTCTTAAGCTTGCTCCTCCTTACAAAGAAAGAGTTGTAAATCTGAGCTTTAAAAGGGTTGCCCTTTCCCACTGCTGCAACAGCAACTCCTAACCTGACAGTTCGCTAATATAAGGTAATTCAGATCGGAAAGTGGTATCTGCCCTTTTCCCTCTTCACTTTCTTCAGCTCCCTTGCCATCAGTTGCTACCTTGTAGCACTTCACTGTAACACCAAGGAACACTATGTGACATTGACGTACTGAATTAGTTTTTGCTGTATGTGATGGGCAACCCTGACCCTGATTTCATTCAGTGAAATCTGGTGAGACATCGCCACATAGATGGACTCCTGCGAAGCCCTGTATTCTGTAACGCTTCCCTAGCAGTGCCTTGAGGGCACCAGAATTTTTGTGCTGAAGAGGGAACTTCTTTGGTCTTCCTTGCTTACACAGATTACAAAAAGTTATTAGGAACGGCTGGTATGATATGAAATGAGTGAATTCTTCCTGACTGTAGCTCAGGATAATCAATCATATGCTTAAAATTAAGTTGGTGGCTGAAACTAACAGATAAATTGAAATTTATTTCCTCTGAAATTTGAGAAGGGAACTGAAGGACTTGATTCAACTCCTCTACAACTACTTGAAGCTAGTAGGAATCACTCTTCAGCCCTTACAGCTGGTCTCAAGGGAAGTGTTGTCTTACTACATTGCTTGTAAGGCATTTAAAAAGTTGTAGGTTATCTTGTGGCTATCTAAACCTTCTTCCCAAAGACCTTGCTTTTAAGTTAAGCCCCAAGACCTCTGCAAACACACTTTCAAGATTGGTGTTTCTGATAAAATACTTCTTTTCACTTCTGCATATTTCAAAAATAAAGTTGTACTTCGAGAAGTACAGTGACAGCTGTATTTGTGGTGCAAATATTTTGGAGCATAACTGTAAATGACTGAACGGAATTCTGTGGTGATGTAATTACATCTGTGCCTGCCACGTTGGCTTGACTATTGGAAGAATTCCTGATGCAGTTTACAGAACACTTGCACACGAAATAGGGACAGAGGACTAGAAGAGACACTTAGTCACTTACAGGACTGAGAAATTCAATTTATAGACAGGGCTACATTGTTAACTAAGGGCCCAATTCCTAATTTTTTTAAATTTATGTACCAAAATATATTTCTTTTTATAGGAGGAGACGGTTATGCAGGAGAGAGGGGAGGGAATTGAGATGGGGGAGTGTCAAGGTTTAAAGCTGGGCTGGCTATAGATGGCAGATGCTCTTTGTTAACCCTCTCCCTCCCCAAAGCGGGGGGAAGAGAAAAGGGAAAGAGGCTTATGGGTTGGAAAAGTTAAAACAGCTTTAATCTAACTGCAATAATAATGTATTATAATAATAGGAAAAATAATAATAAATATATACAAAACCAATATCGAGCTCTCCCCGACCCCAATGAGAATACGTCACCCAGATGCTTCGGGGCACACCCTGGAAAAGTCCTGGACTGTACTCAGCAGCAGGCAGGAGCTGGATTCAGGAATGCGTGGATCGGGATCAAAGGCAGAAAAATCAGACAGAGTCCTCCTTGGACGCTGGCCATAGAAGAAGAGAGAGTGACCCTTGTGATCCCTCAGCTTTATACCGAATATGACAAGTATGGGGTGGAATACTCCCTTTGGTCAGTTTTGGGTGACCTGTCCGACCCGCTCCTCCCCACCGCAGGGTCACAGGTGTGACCACTTCTCTGCTCTTTCAGTTCTGGCACGTAAGAAAGTCAGAGAGTGTAGCTTCTCAGAAGAGACTTAACTAAAAAGTGAAGTTACAAAAAGAAAATTGGTTCTGTCCTAGCCCAAACCAGGACAGGGAAGGATTTGATTTCTTCAAATGTAAAAGGAGATGAGACAGAGAAGATAGGAACAGAGGGAAAGATGGTGTGCTTGTCCGGTAGCAGTACCAGGAAGATCAAATAAATCACAAACGTGGTCTCTAAATAGCTGAAGGATAATGATGATTATTATATACTGTGTGTGATAAAAAAATACTTAAGAACTGCTGATTATTTGTATCAATGAGAATAGCTTCAGTAAAGTCAATATTTTTAGCAGTTTGAATGCATCCTGAAGGAAGAAATTAAATTTAATCATTTAGTATAGTTCTGGGTGAATTTTTAGTGTATTTTATTTTAAATGTTCTTTGAGCATATATTGTGATTTATTGTCCAATATATTTAATGCTAATATTCAAGTTAACATGTTCTGTTCAGCTATTAAATGGATTGTATATTACTTAAGATTTTTAACAAGCTGCTTTCTCATTCTTTTAGTAACTTTGACCATCTTCTGTCCCTTAAAACTAGATTGACCATTGGCTGGAGTTTAGTGCTACAAAGTTATCTACTGCCAGCCAGTTTCTTTCAGCAGTCCAAGAGCTCAATCACTGTCTGTCTCTGAGAACCTACTTGGTCGGAAACTGTCTGAGTCTTGCAGACTTATGTGTCTGGGCTGTACTAAAAGGTATCAGTATGTGTTCTCGCTTTCATTGGCTTGCAATCAGTCTGTACCAGGAGTCCTCAAATTTCCTCTTTAGTGGGTGCTAGTAGCAGCTCTTAGCTGAATGCCAGACCATATACTATTGTGCATACTGCTTTGGCCTGTGCATCGCTAGTGATGGAATAGTATAGCTTAGGAAACCCTAGAATTTTTTAAAATTGTTGTTATATGTGGCAATTTATAGGATGTAATTATAGATAGGAAATTTTTTAACTTCTTTTGTTTTAATTGTAATAGTGTCTTCTTATTATCTGTTCCCTAAATATTAAATTTGCTGTGGCCAAAAATTTTGAATTAAATACTTAAATTATTTTGTAGTACAGACTAAAATTTTATACGCAAACTTTTCAATGGCATTACATTAGTAAAGGAAGTTTCTTTGGGTTTTAGTTTGAATTATTAAAAGAGGTTTATGTTACCCTATGAAATACCCTTCAGAAGTTAAAAGAAGCTTTGATGTTCTGTTTTTACGGATTTGGTTTTTATATTCTCTTAAATGTATATCTGAAGTTGATAGATGTCAATCTACCATTCAGTATGACCAAATTCATCTTGCAAGTAAAATACATATTCAAGACCAAAGGCTAATGTCTTTCAGTATTTTTTTCAAAGTTGCTGCTCTTGAGAGAAATCTGAAAGGAGTGTACTACTATTTTTTTTCTCCTTTCCCTGTCAGTCTTTCTGATGAAGATGTGTTCCTTGAAAAGTAGATTGTGGGAATACAGCCCCTCAGAAATAAAGGGTGCTATTGATACATGCTTCACTTCTGGTAAAGCTTAGAAAACATCAAATATAGACACACTAGAGGGATATTCTATATTTCTGTTTTGAAAAAAAGTTATTAATTTTGATGTGGGTGATACAAAGAAAAATGTATATTCCCCAGTCCCCTCCCCTTCTGCTTTGATGAATGCAAGAAAGAATTCAGTATATTTTGGGTTTGGAGGGAGTTTGTTTATTTAATTTGGTTTAGAATGACTTCTGTCCCTGTGACTAAATGTCTTTTCAGAAGAGAGCATAAGTAGATTTTTTAAAATCATAATCTTTTTTAGTCTTAAAAATTGCTGTTGATAATAATTCGATTTTTATAGTTTAATAGCTTGAAAAATTACTTGTTTTCTAACAGATAATAACATATGGCAAGAGCAATTACAGCAAAACAAAGCTCCTGTCCATGCAAAGCGATGGTATGGCTTTCTTGAGGTGCAGCATGCTTTTCAGGCAGTAGGAGCCAAGTGGAATTCTGGTACACCAAAGGTTAAAATGGTAAGATTTACTTAGATCCTCAGGAGAGAGTAGCTTTATTTGTGTGAATACACTGTAAGACAAATACATATTTTTTAAAAAACATGGAAAATTAAAAATTAAAAGAAATTAGTTGTACAGTACATTAAATTTTTGTAAACTCTTGTTTAAAGATAAAGCTGTCATATTTAGAAAGGCATGAGTGGTGTAGTCTAGTGCTTAAATGGAATAATGTAAAAATGACACCTCTTAATCAGCACTGCTCTTTAAATATGTTGTTTGCTTTTTATAAAGAGGATTTTGAGATCCTGATAGACCTGCAAAGATTGCAGTCTTTGTTTGCTTGAACTTGTTGATCACATTCAGGTCAAGAACACTAAGATAGAAAAGCTTGGCTAGCAACTCTTTTCTTCTGTGGAATAAATTAAACAACTTGGTGGGACTTTTCAGTCCTGGATCAAATTTAAAGACAGAATAACTTAAAACTCCAGAATTAGTCTTGTTTTTATGTACTGTGAGTAATGTGAAAGTTGTGAAGAGATGAATTCGGGGTCTGATATGGCAGCTTTTTGTCATCTGGTTTGAAGGTAGACGTTGGTGCGGAAGCTATTCTATGTAGTTTTGTATCTGATTATACAGCTAATGTGATCTGCAATTATGTCTCTGTTAATTTTTAAGGCAACGGAGAAGAAAGCAGATGTTGGGAAGTTTGTTGAACTTCCTGGTGCAGAGATGGGAAAGGTCATTGTAAGGTTTCCTCCTGAAGCAAGCGGGTAAGAAGCATAAATACTTTCAGAAGGTTCTGTTTGTGTTTTTTCTTTCAAAAAATAAAAGTATGCTTTGGTGAGGATGTTAATCAGCTTATCAGACAAGGATTTTAAGCAAAAAGAGTATTTAAAGCTTTGTCCACATCTACATTAGAGCTGTATGTTTACTTCTCCTCCGTACCTCATTGCACTGTTGCCTTAACTTGGAGTAGGGAGGTTAATTGCCAGCAGGTGACATGGTACTGCTCAGCAGTGGGATGAGGAGAAGCAGAAGGATTGTATTTGCATGGATACTGGAGGCGTGTGCTCTGACAGGAGCCAGGATGTGTAAATACACTATTTATGAGTTGGGTGAAAGGACTTACAGTGCTTCTCAGGGAAGCTTAGGTTTGAGAAGGGGAAGATGTATCGGATAGCCTCCCTGTGGGAAGCTTGACACCAGATGTGTAATGGAGGCCTTTGGCCCACGGGTCCAGACTGGGTAGTCCCAAAACACAAACTCCTTAAAGACCACACAGTGGAGGTGTGGTGAGCCAATTTAATAAATACAATTTTCGGGCAGCTTTTAATTTTCTGTTTCTTTTTAGAATTGTCTGATGAGCTGTAAAATTTCCGTGATTGCCTTTCTTCATTAAAGTGGCTGTTCAGCATCATGAGACTTCTGTAGTATTGTTTCTTACCCTGTTAGTCCAGTGTAAACTGTTGCTCAAATGTTGTAGGTTATGTATTAGGTGCATGTATGTGTATAACACATATTGTTCTCACATTACTTCAGTAGCTTTTAGGGTTTTAATTCTGATGTTTTACTTAAAACACTGTTCTTTAGGGACACATTTTAGATTTTTTTTTTAAGTTATTTTCATTTTGTGGATTTGGGGTTTTTATATTTAGTTTAAATTGACAGTAGCTTTTTAACTTATGTTAAAAATACACACCAACCACCATTTCCAAAAATTCCACTCTTCTGAATGTGGTAGGTTGAGATTACCTAGTAGCTCCTACTGAGTATGATCAACAGTTGATTGAAGTTAGTCTGTAAAACTGAAGGTAATTGCAGTCCTATCTTTATATCCATAGTTACACTCTAATTTACAGATTTAGGTATTTGTAACAGCTAACTACTAAATTTATGGTAGAAAAAAGATAATCTGCTTTCATAAATATATAGTATTTCAGCAAGTATCTTGGGTTGGTGTATTTTTGTTAGACTTAGTATTGCTTTCCATTCTTTCTCCTTCCCTCACAAAAAAAAAAGTAGCTGAAGTAGTACTGGTGTATATATTTATTTTTTATTTGCTTTTTAGATATCTGCATATTGGTCATGCCAAAGCTGCCCTGCTAAATCAGCACTACCAAGTTAACTTTAAAGGAAAACTTATTATGAGATTTGATGACACAAATCCAGAAAAAGAGAAAGAAGACTTTGAAAAGGTATGATAAGAGGGCAGGGAAATCAATTCACTGTATAGCTAATTCTAAGGTAAATGACATGCAGGTCTGCCTTTGCACACTTTTATTGCACTAGATTTTTACAGTATCAGTATTACACTTGGCTCTTATGCTTGGAAGAAGTTTCCATCATCTTTACATTAAAAAGCTTAAAGCCCTTGATAGGTAGCAGGTAGCTTATTTCTTCCCTTTCTCCAGCGTTTATTTTACAGTCTGTAGCTACGCAACTCTTGCAAAACACTATTGTTTCCATTGTAGAAACACTACTTAGTCCATAACAAGTAATTTGTTTCAGTTTTCATCTCCTTTTCTTGTCCTACCTCTTTCTTGAAGTTAACTCCAATCTCATGTAATTATAGACAGTGAATGAATGTTAAGTGCTTGCCTCTCTTTTCTTTTGTGCATGTTATATTATTCTTACGGCTTATCCTCTTGGACAATGGAGCATTAAAAACACCGTATCTGGCATGAAGAGGATAGAGGTTTAAGAAAACTAGCTTTCCTGAATGTTACAGTGTACAATTTCACATTTTGCAGGTTATTCTTGAAGATGTTGCAATGCTGCATATCAAACCAGATCAATTTACATATACCTCAGATCATTTTGAAACAATAATGAAATATGCTGAGAAGCTTATTCAAGAAGGGAAGGCATATGTGGATGATACTCCTGCAGAACAAATGAAAGCAGAGCGTGAGCAAAGAATGGAATCTAAACACAGAAATAACTGTAAGATATTTTAAGCTTCTGTCGTGTTTTCTTACCTTTTCAATTTGGCATCGAAACTGACTTTTATTAACAAAGATGGATGAGATGACTAATGGCATTTTTCTAAGGTCCTTATAGGAAATTTGGAAGAGTTTAATGCTTTGTTCTGCAAGACTGCAATAAGGGTACATTTAGGTGCAGTAAACTTGTGTATGTATGAATTCATCACCGTTCATTACCACTTTTTAAAAATTCAACAAGTAAAATGCGTGAAAATGAATGCCAGTGACTAAAGTGGGGGGTGGCATTGCTTTTTGTTACTGCAGCAATAAAACATGGTTCTATATCAACTTCATAATACCTTAGAAAATTATTTATTTTTATTGTTCTTAGGTGTTAATAAGAATCTACAAATGTGGGAAGAAATGAAAAAGGGAACAGAATATGGACAAACTTGTTGTCTACGAGCAAAAATAGATATGACTAGTAACAATGGGTGTATGAGGGATCCAACTCTTTATCGTTGTAAAAACCAACCTCACCCACGTACTGGAAGTACCTACAAGTATGTTCACTTCTTCCTTGTGTGGCCTGTGATTTTTGCTCTGTTCAGAGCATTTACCATTCCTTAGTTAAACTTCTTTTAAAACTTGGACCCTGCTAGCATTTTTCAGTCAGAATCTGTAATGAGTCTCTTGATTTTTCTGAAGCATCTGCAAATGACTTCTAAAACCTGTGAGTTGGCTATCATGGACAGCAGTGAATACTATTTCAGTTTTCTTCCATAAATACATGGTATGTTAGTGAAGAGCTTTGAGTCAAAACATGAATTAAGACAATGGCTGTATCTTGGACAACAAAGCTGTTTGCTTTAGCTCTTGGAACTTAATCAGAGCCATAGCAATTTTACATTGCTGCAGTTCTATGTTGCTGCAAAACATCCTTGAGCTACTTACTTGAGTGGCTGCTTCTGTTTTCACAGCAGCTGCTGTATTTATGCAGAACGAAGGATTACTATATTGTGCATTGAAGTAAGCCTATCCAGTTGTTCGAGGCTATGGCTCAGTGCTTGTTTGAAACATCTGTTTCCAGCTATACAACTCTCTTTCTGGAACACTGGTTTAACGTGTGTATAATAGTAAAGCTATGTCTGTGGGTAGGGGTTTGTTTTTAAGCATGAAATCTTTGTTCATTATTCAGTCAACTAATGATTCTTTTTGATATTTGAGGAGAAAAATCCCTATAAGTCATCATTTTATGTGTTTGAAAAGAACAGTAGCAGTGTAGGATTTTCTTTTAGTCTTGAATATTAAAGCTATGATCAATTAATTTCTTGAAGGCTTTCTTTGTTTTGAAAATGTATTGCCCTCTGGACCTTTCTATGGACAATTTGTTGTGTATGTGCTATTTTAGTCTTGAAAGTTTTCAGGATCATCGATCATAAATAATTATAATATATAAATTATGCTTAGTTTAAATGTTTACATGTGAGGAAAGTGTTTTGTTCTTCTGCCCTGCTAATTGAAGGTCTTTCTTCTCAGGGTTTATCCCACATATGACTTTGCCTGCCCCATTGTTGACAGTATTGAAGGCGTCACGCATGCATTGAGAACAACTGAATACCATGACAGAGATGAACAATTTTACTGGATCATTGAGGCACTGGGCATAAGGAAACCATATATATGGGAGTATAGCCGGCTAAACCTCAACAACACTGTGCTCTCTAAGAGAAAGCTTACGTGGTTTGTCAATGAAGGGCTTGTGGATGGATGGTATGTGTTACATGGTTGTAGTTCAGCATTGTTCCTTGAGATACTTGTGACTGGTGCATGCATTCTCTGTTGTAGACAGTGCTTAGATATCAAAGCAGCATGAATGAATATTTAAACAGTATTTAAGAACATAGATTAATTAGAGTGGCTTCTGCATGTACAATGTGCCTGTTTACTACTCTGTAGTAACTGTGTACCTACATATTCATATCCTGTAATAAACACGAGGTAGCTTATTTTTGGCCTCTGGCACTTGCTGTGGGTGCTGCNTGAATATTTAAACAATATTTAAGAACATAGATTAATTAGAGTGGCTTCTGCATGTACAATGTGCCTGTTTACTACTCTGTAGTAACTGTGTACCTACATATTCATATCCTGTAATAAACACGAGGTAGCTTATTTTTGGCCTCTGGCACTTGCTGTGGGTGCTGCTTACACGTTTTCCACTCAGTCATCGGACGTTCCTGGACAATGCCAGGAGGGGGCCTGAATTGAAGAACTTTTGGTCCTATCCATCTAGTCAAATCCATCCTACTTCCCTCCACCACCTTCTTTCTGTTCTTTTTTTCATGTTAATGTTTCATGTTAACTGGATTTCTGCCGATAGTGCTCGGTTGCCTAGTAGCCTAAGGATTTTCCTAGAAAGGCTGAGCTGTGGGTTTACACTTCTGCAAGTAGTTTGGACTCTAGAGAGGCTCCTTTGTTCATTCCCGCTATGGGCAAGCTGTGGGAGCTCACCATCTGAAGTCCTCTCCTCATGGTACAGGAGTATGAAGAAATCCATGGATAATGCTAAGTCAGGCAATTGCTTGTAGTGTTTCTCCAGGGCTGATTTTAGGTGATTCTGTGCTCAGCGTGTGGGAGCATCATTTTACACAAGTTCCTAGGCTGCCTGGTTGTATGTCTTAGGTGTGCCAAGTGTCCTTTCATTTTGTTGGTTTTATTTTTAGATTGTGTTGGAAGCCTAGATTCCTAGCTTATGCATGGAGCCACTCTGCTAGAGCCAAAATTATCTTTTTTTAATCTTTTTTTTTTTTTCCCCCTAGAAATGTAGTTGGTCTTATGATCTCTTCTGCCCTAAGCCTCCTTGTTAGGTCCTTAGCAAGGTTTGATTTGTGTTCTTACCAACACACATTTTACATTCTAGATCAGGCCTTTTTATTTCTTGCGTAAGAGAATAAAATCATAGAATTCTATTACTTATGTTATTGACAGATAACATTATTGTCACTCATCTCTTTCTGGTTTCTCTTGAGCAAGAAAGAATCAAGCCCTGTTGTTTCAGGTTCCGTTATTCAGGTGCCATTGAAAAGGAGGTAGTGTGGTAGGAACATAACTTTTGCCTTGCCAGTTTTTGAGAGACTTAAGATTGAGTAGACATAGGAAAAGAGCCACTTTACCAAAAGATGTCTTCCCTCCCTGGGATCAAGTAGAAGAAAACCTGCTCCATACATTTTGTATGTATGAGAGCTCAGGCTTTTCAGTTAGATCTTCTCATTCGCTCTTGATTCACGCAAGCAAAATACACTGAAGCTGTGCTTTTCATGTGTGGCAGTATTAGTAAAGATTTTGATCAGTTTAACTAATAGGTAGAACTTAGCATGTGACACTGATAAAATGTCTTTTTCTACTAGGGATGACCCAAGATTTCCCACTGTGCGTGGCGTCCTAAGAAGAGGCATGACAGTTGAAGGGCTAAAACAGTTTATTGCTGCTCAGGTGGGTGTTTTCTTCTCTTCTGATTCTTTGAATCTCACTTGGTAAGGACAAGTTTTTGTAAAGTTTCAGTTAAAGTACTTGTCATTGGAAGGCTTCTTCTTTTGAAGGTTTGCTGCTTTCATGTGTACTGCTTCAACAATATTAACACTTGTGAGCGGGTCCTGGCAAAATGGAGTGGTGGGTTTCTTTAAAAAGTGTTTATTTTGCAAGCTCAAGATGCCTTTCTAAACTATTTTGATGAATGCAAACTGTAGAGGGTTTGTAGTCTTCAAAGGACTTTGTTTTAAACAAGTCTAATAGCTAAAATACCTATATTAATGTGTGTTTTTTTCCAGGGCTCCTCTCAATCTGTTGTGAATATTTTTAAATAAGTCTAATAGCTAAATTATCTATATTAACGTGTGTTTTTTTTCCAGGGCTCCTCTCGATCTGTTGTGAATATGGAGTGGGATAAAATTTGGTCCTTTAACAAAAAGGTATGTGCTTACTTGAGTAGGATGCTACTCCTGATACCGTCTTTCTGGGATATGTAGAGAATCCAGCGTTCATTGGAGTGCTTATCACAACAAGTAGCAGTTGCAATATGTTGCATTATTTGGCACACTTTCAGGAAAATGGAATGTCCCCCCCTTTCTAACCTGAACTAGCACTAATCCTATTGATTCTCCTATACCAGTACTTACTTGCCTTACTTAGTAGTACGGGGAAAGATAATGATATTTGCTGTAAAATCTGATATGAAAACTGCATTTCATTTTTCTGCTTTCAAGCTGCGAGCTATCTGTAAGAAGGTATTACTTAATGCTTTTTACCTTAGCATATAGCTTACAGTGCTGTAAGCATACATAGCATAAGCTATCATTTTGCAGCTTCATAGCACAGTCACGTTTGCTTATATAACAGGAGCTCTACAAACCCACTGAAAATGCATTATTCCGAGTTTTAAAAGGCTGCCGATTTCTGGTTTGGCTTATTTCTTGACATAAACATAAATCTTATTCAATTTTATTCACGTTGGCTGCTTCTCTGTTCTGTGGCAAAAGGACTAATGCTCTGCATATACTGCCTATGTAGATAAAATCAGCATTGCTGATGTTTCTGACTGAATGTCAAATAAGGAATATTGCATCTTGACATGGTTAGTCACTTTTTGGCAGCGGATGCTTGGACACTATAATAAGGCGAATTGTTATAATGCTGATTGCATATTTTGTGTGATTGTGGAAACACCTGTTATTTTGCATTGGGATTCCTGCTTGGTTTTGCTTAGATAATACTCAGATCTGTTCGTTTAAGTAGTTTTTGCTTGTCTGGCATGTGTCTTGTATTTCTTCATGTATTTTGCATTTGGCCTGCTACATACACAAAGGTTTATGAATTGGTTCTTTCTGTTGCTGCATAAATATATTTATGACTAAGAATTGGATTTTGGGGAAAAACCCACTGTGAGGGCTCATTTTTAAAATTTGTTTTTAAACTGAGTTTCTTAGGTCTCTGACTCAACTCCTTGAATGACACCATATTTATTAGCCAATTTTATTTACATGTATCTGTGCAGGTAGTTTGCAATCTGCAATATGAGCGAAAACAATTGGTCTCATGCAGGTAGTTCTGAGCTCAAAGACTTCCTCAGTGTGAGAGCTCTTATTTTATGTGTTATGCTGTAATACGCTACTGACTTTTTAACATCTGTCATCCGAGGAAGGCTCGTGAGTTTTAATGAGTAAAATAAAGAGCCCGGTAATAAAATTGTAAAACTCAGCCATTTGGTTGTCAAAATTATGATATTAAATCACATAATGCACCTATGTGTTCAGATCTGTACGGAAGTCCTTATTTAAAGTGTGTGTGACATTTAGGAGTCTGACTTCAGTGACTATGAACTTACAAATGTATGACTTCTTAAAAGTATATCGTCGTATCACCAAGTAATTAGATGTTAAATATTTTTTTCTAAAATTGCCATGTAGTTTTTCACTTGAGCAGGAATAAACTAAGGAGAAAAAAAGGCACTTTATATTAATAAAAGCAGGTGTTTTCCTTTGTGTTAGTTTCCAGTTAAACTGGTAGATCTCTGGTACTCCTTTTGGACCTAGACAACTGTTTTACTTGAATTCTGGTTTTAAGTACCTCTGAACAGTTTGACAAACCAGTATTTCAGATATGAAGAATGCTGTGAAAAACTGTGTCAACTGAGTTTGAAAACGGGCAATAAAAATACAGGAAGACATTTTAGTGGTATCTTTTTCTTGACAAACTCATGTTGTAGAAATCCCGATGAAGTCGATGTTGTGGTGTTGCCTTATTATAGTATCTAATGCGTCTGTATTAAAATCACAGACTTAAGTGGTGCTTCGTCTATGGCCAGCTCTGTCCCTGATTCTGCTGGAGTACTAACCTAGAAAATGAGTATGGGATCAGAACTTGTGCTGCTGGGAAAAAAATGAACTGCTCTGCAAAATTGTCATCTTTATTATTATTATCATTAATATTCAGCTACCTAGAAAGAAGGTGGTCCAGTTGTAATAGCCTATGTGCGTAGTAAAATTGTATCAAAGTGCATTTTGCTGTCTTCCCTATGAGGCATTAGCTCATAATTTTGGTTACTTCTGGTATCAGTAGTGCCCAATCTGTAGTTTTTACTCAAAGCATTTCAGTAAAGACTGGAAATTGTGAAGTATTGCCACTGTTCTCTCGCTTTTGTCTTCTATAGTTTTGGATTAAAGTAACATTAAAGCAAACATAAAAAAATGCAGTAACATAAAGAATACCAGTTAATATTCCTTTTCAATGGTGGTTGTTTTGTACAACATCTTATTTCCCTGTCAATGTCATGTATTCATGATCCACCTCATTTGTTTTCTGCAGGTTATAGACCCAGTAGCACCTCGGTACACTGCTTTACTGAAAGATGCAGTGGTCCCAGTAAATATTCCTGAAGCTCAAGAGGAGGTGAAAGAAGTGGCTAAACATCCAAAGGTTCTTGCTTTACTCTGTTAATATTCTTGTATTGCAGATCAGTAAGGTTGAAGGTACCTTGGCTTGGAGCAGTCAGCAAGGAGAGTCCTGCTTTTAACTTGTTCAGACAGCATGAGATAAAACCAAGGTGTACTTTTTTTCACAGAATTGTCAAAAACTGGGCAACTACTGAACGTGTTTGTTCTGTTAAGAGGGTGTAGGAAACTGGTTTTGTAAATGTGTAGAGTTCATATAGACGGTGCATTGAAAGGCCTCTCTGGGAGTTTTCAGAAGAGCTGAGGTATTACAAGTATGGAGTGATGCTCAGACTGTTTCTATTATTGTTTGATACTAACTTTCCCAGAGAAGCTTAAATATAAAATTTTATTCAAGCTTTATGGGTATAATACAGTAGATACTGCTTATCTGTAAGAGTGAGGAATGCAGGAGATTTTTTTAAAAATAGCATATACAATTAGACTTATGTAGCGAAGTGGTATATTAATCTGTTAATTCTACCACTCTCTGGATTTTTTAATATGACTTTTAAATTCTGATAGCAAATAATTATTATCAAAAGTTAAGAACTTGCTAATTTGAGACTTAGTATCCAGTAAACAGAATAATATCTCTTAAGAAGGGTAGTGTGTTACTGATACAATTATTTTCTGGTGCTACAGTTAGGAAAGATGCTTTCCTTTGAGCATAGCATCTCAGATTTTACTTAACCTTCACTGAAAGCATTCCTTAGATATCACACTTTCACTGAGAAACAAGTGGATATTGCTGAGGCTTTTGCTTCATTTATTTGTTTTTATTTTGTTGCTCTGAGTGTTCCTGTAGCCATTTATTGTAACTGAGAAGTGGACATCTAGTTTGCCCTCTTTTCCATGGCAGATATACAAGGAAACAGATTTTGAGCAGATTGTGAGAGCAAGTGAGAATTGTGACTCTTTAAGAGTCAAAAAGTCTGAAGTTTGGTCAGATGCAAACCAGCGTATTAAAACATTTATATTAAAAACGTTGCCTCCAGTATATAATTCAAGAAGTACTGACCAGAAGACACAAATCTCAAGCTCCTGATCAGCTGAAAAAGTCTGAACTCCCAGCTGTCAAATTTTTTTTTTAAAAGGCAATCTCCATTGTTGAAATGCTTTAAAGCCAAGTATTTTTAGTGTTAAAAGTGATGTATTTCTAACTTCTATCTTTAAAAATCTTTGCAGCTGAGAGAAGCTCCGTATTTGTTTCCATATTAACTATATAAAAAAGCAAAAATGAGAGTTACAAAATTATTTTTGAAGGAAATTTGCATCACAAAATGGAAACCTGAGAAAAAGTTACTTATTTGTTACCTGTAAGATCTTAAGGGTATACTGACGTTAAGGAAACAGGATCTGTTACCAGTTGGGTTGGAGCTAGTATTTGATAGAAGATAGGGTTTTTTGAATGCATTGTCAGAGGAATGCATGCAACACTTCTGAATGAGAAACCAGAGAATGTTGTGGAAGAATACTATAGCTTTGCATTACTGTTATTATCTGTCTCCTGTCTTCATTTATCATAAATAAAGCAGTGTTTTGGCACTGTATTAACTTTAGTCAGCTTGTATAATAACGGTCTCTCCTTTGAAATTAAAATAATTATTCACAGAATGCTGATGTTGGCTTGAAACCTGTGTGGTATGGCTCCAGAGTCCTGATCGAGGGCGCAGATGCGGAGACCCTGACAGAGGGAGAGGTGGTTACGTTCATAAATTGGGGCAATATTATCATCACCAAATTAAACAGGTAACCTGTTCACTGGGAGATGAAATTAATTTTTGCTTTTCGGCTTTTTGTTTTAGTAGGTAGCTTGTAACAGTAAAATATTAATGGTTGTCCATATATGTCTGTTCTATGATTCTATATATAGATATCTACTTTGAAATATGCCACAAAACTACATTTTAGCGTAGAGCTTATTTTACTGTAGATTCAAGTCTGAAATCACCAGTCAGTCCTGATACTGCATGTCCCTCGTCCAGTGTTCTCCATGTTTCTGTGGTGATATTTCCACTGTGAAACAGATCTTTTTCAGACAAAAAAACTACCTGGAATTTTAACAACTTTCACCCTGTAAATACTGCTTTTGCATACTGAAAAACTAATCCTATCAGAGTGTCAGTTGCAGAGCTGCTGAGGTGGGGAAGGAGATCATTAATGTCATTGTAGTATCTTTGAAATGGTTGTATTGGGACAGTGGCAGAATGAGGTGAGCTGGGATAGAGGACATAAATATGTAGAGATTTTTTCCTATATTATTTACTGTCTGTTGATATTTAAGAAATTAAAATTAAAGGAGAACTTTTAACTGGATGAATATGCTCTTTCATTTCCTACATCTCCTACACTTAAAAAATGAACTCTGAACGCTTGTTTTTCAGTGAATCTATTGATGGTTTCTAGTAGCAAATGAGAACTAATCATTTAGGCTTTACTCTGATCATTTTTTTCCTGTAGAAACTCAAGTGGAAAAATTGTGTCCATTGATGCTAAGTTGAACTTAGAGAATAAGGACTTCAAAAAAACAACTAAGATCACTTGGTTAGCAGAAACTCCACGTGCACCACTCATCCCAACTGTCTGTGTTAATTATGAGCATCTGATCACTAAGCCAGTTCTAGGTAAAGATGAAGATTTCAAGCAATATATTAACCGAAATAGCAAGGTAAGTTATCTTTTTGTCCCTTTTATTCTGCAAAGCCTAATGTTTGTGGGGGGTTTTTTGCCATCACTATTTCTAGTTACTCTTCTTTTAATGTAAAGATTTAATTTGTCAAACCACTAAATTATGTGTTGGTGTATCTAGTTTCCATTTAACCTCTCATAATTACAAAATTAAAACTTGACTCGTGTTTTTTCACAGGTGTTACTTATCTTTTACACATCTGTGACCAATAGTTTGTCTTGATATATAATAGTTTTTGATAAAAAACTTGTTCTTGATAAAAAATAGTTCTTGATAAAAAATAGTTTTTGTCTTGATACATTCTTATGATGTGGCATCTTCTTGCAAGTGCTTGTTCTGCTGCCGCTGGAATTAGCTAACATTTCAACAGTTCAAAAATCAGAAAGTCACCACTATCCTTCTACAGCTCTATCTACTGTATTTCTTAGTATTTCTTGTGCTCTGTTAGATTTGGATTAATTTCTTTTAATGCTTACAGCAAGAAGAACTGATGTTAGGTGATCCTTGCCTTAGGGAGTTAAAAAAAGGGGACATCATACAACTTCAGAGAAGAGGATTCTTTATTTGTGATCAACCCTATGAGCCAGTGAGGTAAGCTACCTGAGAATGGCCTAAGCAGACTTCACAGAATTTGCTTTAGCTTGCTGTGTTTTAATGTTTTCACACATGCATTGGCAAGAGTAATGTTGCCTGCAAATATTTTCCCCTTTACAACCTCCTTTCTGTGGATTATTTTTGTGGACTGGCACGGCTTTTAGCTTGTATGTTCCTACCTCTTCAAACTGTCTAAGCCAAGCACATGGCACTTTTGGTGCACCCCAGTAACTTGGAGTTAGCAAAGAGCTCATGGTTTCCTTGTGATTCTAAGTATATAAATTAAGGAACAATGTTACGGAATGAAACGGGCATTTGCCCAATTAGAGCGTGCACATACCATTTAATTGTAACAGTTCTTCAGCAAGCTACCAAACATCTAAATTACACTGCGTTTCAGCATAATGTTATAACATAAGGAAAAATTGTACATAACAGGAATCGATGCAGATCCCCAATTATGTAAATTTGGGTAACTACAGTTGTTTACAAAGATAAACTTGCAGTTGTGCCAGGGCATCTTGTAGAAAGAGTAGAACATTTGTTTCAATAAACATTTCATATGGATCTTGTATTTCCTTTATTGTTGTGTTTTCTATAAATCTTTTTATAGTCCTTACAGCTGTAAAGATGCCCCATGCATTTTGATTTACATCCCTGATGGACACACCAAGGAAATGCCAACATCTGGGTCGAAAGACAAGACCAAAGCTGAAACTGCAAAGAAAGAGGTAAACTTTTTAAGAACAGTGCTATAAAATGGATTACTTTGCAAGATTATCATGCTGAATACCTGGCTTTTTTTTTCTTCTTCTTTTTTAAGGCTAGCTCAACTGAAAAAGGAAAATCTGCTCCAGTTGTTGGTCATAACTCTACTCCAACCTGTACTGTATCTGAAGGTCACCTGGTCATTTACAACAAGGTGTCTGCGCAGGGTGATATAGTTCGTGACTTGAAAGCTAAGAAGGCAGCAAAGGAAGATATTGATAAAGCTGTGAAACAATTGCTGGCCTTGAAAGCAGAATACAAAGAGAAGACGGGCCAGGACTATAAGCCTGGAAATCCTCCAGTATCTGTAACTGAACAGTCTTCAAGGCTTGAGACCTCCGGTACCCTGGACAGTAAAGCTCTGTATGATAAAGTAGCAGAGCAAGGAGAAGTGGTCCGAAAACTGAAAGCTGAGAAAGCACCTAAGGTGGCTGGTTAATCTAATATTTTTTTTGTCAGGTTTGCATAGCCCATTGTCCTCTGTCTGCGGAGGTGAATGGGTGCTTATGGATCCATGTTTTCATAGTGATCATCATTTGGACTGGGCTCTGTTCCATCAAGATTTGTGTTTTCCAGTACTTACCTTTTAGCTAGATATGTATGACAAAGTTTGTGTTAATATTCATAAAGATGCAAGTAAATTCCCGTATTTCTTAGACTGCTGTTCTGAAATGTGGACAGCATTCACACCACAGCATGAGTTGATTAAGTATCCAAATCTGGTCCTTGGGGTTGAAACATCCTGCAGTATTTGTTTGCTTAACTAAATATGGTCAAATTATGTGACTTCATAGGATTGACTTGTTGCTATTTAGACCTTCAAAACAAAACCAAAATGCGGAAAGGAAAAAAGAAAGCGAAGGTCCAAATGCTACAGATATTTTTGAAACCTCTTCCTTTTTGGAGCTGAGCACAGAGAACAGAGCTACTAGTAGCTGTTTTCTTTCTGCTGTTTGTAACGTAAAGCAAGAAAAGATGGGAAATAACACACTTTGCCTGGTGGTTAAATACTGTTTATAATAGTGTCTTGGTGGCACTATGAAATCTAAATGGGAAGATCTAAACTGATTTATTGTTATAATTTGATTTAGAACTATTAGGGTTGTATATCCCTTAACAGGTGATATACTTTGTTGAAGTAGGAAAGTAGTAGAGAGAACTTCTCTGAACAGGTCTACAAAATAGTTAAGAAAATGGAATAGATGTGCATAAACTGCAGGTCTTTTCATAAAATACTTTTCATGAAAGTATTTAACGTGCTCTTCAGAGTCTTATGTCTCTCTGTCTTTGTTCCTCCCTCTTTCTGCCCCTTCCTTTCTCTTTCAGGATGAAGTAGGTGCTGCTGTGGAAGTCCTTTTATCCCTAAAGGCAGAATATAAACAACAGACAGGCCAGGAGTACAAACCCAGAAGCCCACCTGTGATCTTTGTCCCTCCTCAATCTTCTGTTTCTACTCTTCCATCCCCATGTCCAGTAGACAGCAAATCTCTATACAACAAAGTAGCTGAACAAGGCGAAGTGGTCCGCAAACTTAAATCGGAGAAAGCTTCAAAGGTGTATTAACAGTGAATAATTCTGAGTGGAACAATATTTTCACTTTTGACTAAAACCTAATTACAGGTTTTGTGAAACTTGAGGAAGAAAATATAAGCAAGTACTTTCAAATTCCATGAAGTGCTTTCCCAAATTCTCTTAAGCTGGTGATATGGCTGACATGTTCATGAGTTCTGTGATAGTGCATAGAAAACCTGGAAAATAAACAAACAAGTTAATTTTTTAGTGATATGAGATAAGTGAAGCAGAATATAGGCAGTAACTTGAAAAAAAAGCTGTAACTTGAAAGCTAGAATGGAAATAATAAATTTGGTAGTAATTTGATAGTGGCCAAGAAAGCAGTCTATTCAGAGCCTGAGTATTTGCTGCCATTCTCAAGTGAACAAAGTCATGGACTGTTGTAACCGGAGGAAACTAAGCCGCCTAAATGGGAAGCTTTCATGGCACAGAAATCAGCCCCTAGATATACTGCCTGATTCGATCCTTCGTTGTGCAACTTGTATGTATTCTGGCTAAAAAGTTTTGCCACAGAGCTCAATAATGACAGCTTACACTAAAAGTTTGCTCTAGAAGTTTTATTACAATAGCTATGTTAGTGCCATTCTAGTAAAGGTTTCGTTATCTTAGCTATTCTGTTGTATCTCTGTTGCTTCTGTCTTTACCTGCAACTTCTGGTTTTCCTTTCTTTCTTCAGGAACAAATAGATGAGGCTGTGAAAATTCTTTTAAATCTAAAAGCAGAATACAAACAAAAGACAGGTCAAGAGTACAAGCCTGGAAATCCACCTTCAGCTCCTCCTTGTGTACCTTCTACTACACTTCCATCTTCTGTATGCTGCAGTAACTTGGCACACTATAGCTTAGTGGATGGCAAGGCACTTTATGATAATGTAGCTGAACAAGGGGAAGTGGTACGCAGACTCAAAGCAGAGAAAGCTTCCAAGGTATAATAGTAAACAGAGAGTAAGCAATTGTAATTCTTACCACATTTTGCCGCTGGGGGGAAATCTTTCACCAAGTAATGATCAAACAGCATATGAAACTCCCTTATGTCCAGGTCATAGCTTAGCCATCAAACTGGCGTGGTCCAATAGTGCCACACAGGGCTACTCTGATGCTGGATACTTTCTTGACTCTGAGATGTAAATTCTAAATTCAACTGGTGTAGAAAGTCAAACTTAACCTCTCACATCTAGATGAATAGGCATAAGCATGGCAGATGTCATCCCTGCAGAATTTTTTAATGTATTTTGCTTTTTCTTGCTGTATTTGGGACGAGTGAAGATAAAAGTTATCTAGTGTGCTGCAAAAATAGCAACACTTTTCAAAACTTGACAAATTCAGTGATAGTTGTGGAAAAGGACATGAGACAAACCTGTGTGTTTTCAGGAGCTGCTTTTTTCCCCCCCCACCTATATTTCTACCTTGCAGAATTGGTTTTGATGTTGGGTTTGAGGTTTGGGAGGCTTTTGTGGGTTTGGTTTTGGTTTTGTTTGAAAAAGCCCTTTCCTGGAACAGTTTGTTGTATTTTTCGGTGTAGTTTCTGCTGTTAAGAGGCGGTAGCTGGCCATGGGGGCTAGGGCAACATTCTGGTACAATGTGACTAGTCTCAAATATACTCCTTTTTCTTGGGGGAGAGCTGTTTACTTGAGTCCTCGCTTAATTATGGGGTTCTGTTCATTGCTAGTTGGAAATTTTATTTTCTTAGCCTGAAAAATCAATGCTTCTTGTCAGTTTTGTCTTTAATTCTCACCAGTACATCTTGCTATTTGTCCTCCATATAGGATGAAATAGATGAAGCAGTAAAACTCCTTCTTTCCCTAAAAGCTGACTACAAGGAAAAGACTGGGCAGGACTACAAGCCAGGGCATCCACCAGTAGCTCAAGGTGCTTTGCCCCAAGCATCAAACACAGTACTCAGTGGCCCAGACACACCTGAAGCTAAAGCCCTATTTAGCAAAGTAGCTCTTCAAGGAGATGAAGTTAGGAAATTGAAATCAGAAAAAGTGGAAAAGGTAAAAACATACTGTAATATAAAAATGTAATATATGTATTTAAATCTAAAAAGCTGTTTCAAATTCAGTGTGATTATGGGAATTAGAAATATACATTTAGAATAGGCAGCATTCAAATTCTGAGATCTGAAATGTACTTCAAAAATTATTCCTGTCAGGTATAGCCCTTAAAATGTTAGCACATTAAAGTTAAGTAACGGCTTTTGCAGATTCTTCCCTCACCACTCTGTGAATGTCCACAATGTCATATATAGATTTGTTTTATTTTTTTGTTAGAGTCACTTCATTTCTGTGATTTCTGCATGAATTTATCTTTTTTTTTTTTTCTTGAAGGAAAAGATAGATGCAGCTGTTAAGGAACTTCTTCAGTTGAAGGCCCAGTATAAGTCTATTGCAGGAGTTGACTATAAACCAGTTTCTGCTAGTGGTGCTGATGACAAAGACAAGAAGAAGAAAGAGAAAGAGAACAAGTCTGAAAAGCAGAGTAAGCAACAGAAGCAAAATGATGGCCCCAAAAAAGAAACTTTGCCAGGACAGAGTGGCAATGATTTCTCCTCAGATGGATCAGGAGAGGGTCAAGGACCTAAGAAACAAACCAGGTAAAGATGTGATCTTTAATCTATTTGCTAGAAACCTCAACTGTTTGCATCTATTCAGATTTAGAGTTTTACATGTTTCTCATTTCACTTGAAAGCCTGGACATTTGCAAAGTAACTGTGTTCATTTTCATATTTATGATCAAGCCAAAAGCAATTTACCAAAGTTATTTAGTGTCAGTTGTACATCAGCATCGTACTGAGGAAAATTCTACCTAGCCTGTAGCAAGGATAAAGCAGTGTGCACACTCTGTTACTGTGGGTACTGTTGCTGTTATTGAGAACTTCCCACGCTTCATTATTTGCATGTGCTGCTGTATCTTGCTCAGTATAAACCCTGGAGGAAAAAAAAAAACCAAACACCTTATGCTTATTTCATTGTACCAGAGTTTCCAAAATATTTACCTGCAAGTACCATGAGAAGTATGTAGCCCAACCCAGAGCAAGGCACTGCTGTTGTTTGTAGTGGAACTCCCCAGTGATGATTGCTGTGCATCCTCCCTCCTGCTCCTACTCTGAAAGTTTAGAAATCTTTCCACAGCATGCGTTATGCAGCACTACTTATTTCCTGTTTCAGGTACATAAATCACGTTAGAGACAGAGATGCCAGATTATGCCAGAAAAGTGCATTTTTCACCCTTAAATCTTCTCTGTAGAGATATAAAAACATTTGTCTACTGTCATTTGAGTCTGGTGAGTTCAGACTTCTTGAGGACCTCGTAGTTTAACTGGTTATTTTGATGGTAGGGTCAGTTTTCTGCCTTGAATAGTGTGACTGACGTACACATGAATGATGAACTCAAGTTGCATATATTTCCTGAAGTTATAGCCACTGGCTGGTAAGAAATTTTTAAAATAAAGAGTAAAACAGCTTACACACAGGTCTGGTTAATCTTAGGTTCTTAATGGAGGTGCTTGGGTGTTTTAATGCATCATTATGAAGTTCTTTGATGCAACCGTGGTGAGAATTAGAAGAGTTCAAACAATAGAAAAGAAATGAAGCTGTTTATATTAAGTACTCTTGTTAGCCAAGGTAAGAAAATACTAGCAATTCCTGCTAGCTAATAAATACTGAACTGTCAGGGAAAAAAATGGGGAAAGTTAGCTTTAGGAAGTAAAATTAAAATATTCTGTTCCATGCCCCACTTCTGTGCGTCCTGCCTGCACCCTTCCCCACACAAGAAAAGAAAGAAAAAAGGTTAGGATAAATTTCACTGTTAAATGCTGTACAGCACAAATCTGGTTCTTTTCTAATACCGTAGGCTGGGTCTAGAAGCTAAAAAAGAAGAAAATCTTGCAGACTGGTTCTCTCAGGTAAGTGCACATCAGTTTGAATTAAAGAATTCTTTATTTCTCTTATAAATCAAGATCTGTTTTGTATTTATATTCTGTCTTGTATTTCTATTTGTTTGGGGGCTTTTAAAATGCAAAGCAAAGTACTTGCTCTTTTCTATTTCTTACATTGCTATCATGGTCTTAAATAGAAATGCCTGGATTGAAGAGCCAAATAAATTTAGGAAGCTGTAAAAAGGAGGAGTGTCAACCATTTCACCAGCCGCCCCCCCCCCCCCAATTATATGG
>VZSC01019431.1:277659-300934 GCA_013398225.1 Steatornis caripensis
CACAAGGATCCACTAAAATAATGTTATCTGTATCATTTGATTGAAAAGGGAAATGTATCCTTTACTTCTGAGAACCTAGAAGAAATTACTGGGATGTAGGGCCACGATATCGGTTTTAAGTTTTTATAACTAGAAGCTAATTCTTTAATAACGTAAAGTACATGTCATGTTGTATTGCAGGTTGTAATTATTCCCTGTGGTATCACAAATTCCCTTTCTGAAGAGGACAAAGAGGATTTATTGAAGAAATGTAATGAATATTGCAATAGGCTGCTTAGTGTTAATATCCGTGTGCGGACTGATTTAAGAGACAACTATTCACCTGGTTGGAAGTTCAACCACTGGGAACTTAAGGTACATTTATTTCGAGGATGTGTTTTGAAGCTTATACGTGGAGGGTATGTGTGAGGCATGTTATGTGTGCCTTGTATTCTGAAGGCAAATATTTTCTCTAAATGAAGACTTGCTGCCTGATAATCAGTGATCACTTTCATTAATAAATGAAGAAAAGATGTTTTCTGAGACTTGCTCTGTTTGCTAGCATTTGCATGTCATTAGCAATTTTTGAACTTCCGAGACTCTGCTTTATATACCTAGAACATGAAATTAGTAACACAAATGACTTGCATGTTTAAAAATTTGTACTAATAATTAAATGTTTCCAGGGTCACAGCAGTGCCTTCTCTGTTCTACTGTGTGCAGAGAAGATAAACCTGTACAGCGTCAACAACGAAAGGAACAATTTTTTTTGTTTCAAAATTACCGTGTTCCACTCGCATAGTAGTTCAGAGGAACAGTTCTGCTTCATCAAATATAAGAGGCTTTTTTACAAAAAAAATAGGGAGCAGAATGAAACAATGGTAATCAGAAATTTAATAATTTATTGAGTGATGTGGGATCATATTTTTGTTCTGAATTTGAAATTAGTTTCAATAGGTTAATCAATGTAAGATGATAGAAGCTCCCTGAATTGTTGAAAGTTCCCATTGTCTCCAAACACTCTGCCTTTTAATTTTTCTTTTTTTTAAATGGAGCTCTAATACTGTGAATCTATGTTGGGACCCTTTTAAATAAAATTAGGTTTATCAACGAGGCACAGCATGGGGCAAACTTCACGTTTTTTGTAAAATATACTAATGTGTCTGGCATAATATGTAAACTGCATCTTCAAGCTAATTGCAAGCAAAGTGCATGCATTTTATTGAGTGCTAATAAGGAATTTCATAGGATAAAAAATACAAGGGCACTGGAGTAAGAAGTACAAGAATGAGTTGGAAAGTAATTTGCCTTATGTACTTTTCTGATGTTACCTTCAAAAAGAGCCAGGTCATTGGTACTTGTAGTATAATGTCTGGTGTTAGTTCCATTGCTCTTTCTTAGGAAGTCTTCCTATGTGTCCATTAGGCATCCTTCTTTCACTGGAAAGTAGTATTACAATTAGAAATACTAGATAATTTCCTCCAAGCTTTAATTATAGAGACGGCTTTTTTGTATGTGATAAACTCGAATATTCAGTTTAAACTGCTTGTTAATAGCTTTTTTGAATAGCTTTTTATGTGGCTTTGCAGATATTTCACCCTTCAGACAGATTTTACTATATTACTCGTCTTTTTAGCGTAAACAAGGAGGAGAGAGGTATAGGGGAGCATTTGGAAGCTGTGAACGTGAAGAGATTCCAGAGCACATATGTAGAAAGCTTCTGCAAATGTCTTTGATTCTCCTGTTTACCTGTTGAACACTCTAGAATGTCTTTAGCTTTCAGCTTTTTAGCTTACTGATTAGATTTCCTTTGGGGTAAAAAAAATCAAAACCACCCACCAAAATGCATTTGTACTTACTCTCTTCATTTTGCTTGAAAGAATGTGTGCAGCTGGGGACACGTGTTAGAAGGATGTAGAGAAAACAAGTTAGACTCAGTAGACTCTTAACTCGCTACTAAAATGGAAGCTCTTTGTTTGATGATATATGGGAGATGAGAATTTACATGGTTCTTATCACCAAAGTTTATGAAGCATAAAGCTTTACATAAAGCAACTACCTGTTTGTTGTCAAATATTCTATGCAATTAATGTTGAGATTAGGGCTACATTTAACAGAACTTTTGCTATTAGCTGTTTATGCAGTTGAAAGTGTTCTGTGAAAACAGAATTAAAAGGTATTGGTGGATGAACTAGAACACTGAAATGACTGTAGAAGTCTTAATCATTCAGACTTTAAAAATCTGATTTGCCCTATCTGGGATAACTGTCTTAGTGTAGTTACAGTTGTGCTTTAACTGTCTCAGTATTGCTTGCATGTTGGCACAGATGCAGTCTCCAAGCTAGTGAAGCAAGGTTCCAGTAAGGTATAATGCACAAATGAAGGGAGTGTGGATGCGAAAGACAGAAATGCATAAAAGCAGTGGAATATATGCTGGGTTTATTTCAAATAAACTTAAATGTGTAAAGTGATTCCATGTTAAGACTGGACTTTAGAACAAGGTGGGGAAAAAAAGAAAGAGAAAATGAACTCTTCTGAGAATGATGAATAAGTCATAACGTCTAACTTTTTTAATGAAGGGTGTTCCAGTCAGGGTTGAAGTGGGACCACGAGACATGAAGAGCCAACAGTTTGTAGCTGTTAGAAGAGATACAGGACAGAAGCTGACCTTTTCTGAACATGAAGCAGAAGATAGACTGAAGCAGATTTTGGAGGAGATCCATGCTAACCTTTACAACAGGTAAATTGAGAGGTACAGTAAATGGCTGTGCTAATCACAGATACACTTCACCTGTCAGAAGAATTTCTCGCATTATTGGTTCATCTGCGGAGAAAGACAGGCTAGGCCCATCTTTCTGTTTGTGACATTTCATTTTTCTGCCTCTGAAACTGGTTCACGTGCAGTGATAGAAGCTTCCTATTGTGTTCATGAAACAGAATGTTAAAGGTTGTGAACTTTAAAAAAATACTTCTGGGAATTAATGTGAAGTGTTAATAAACAAATAAATAGTTCATGGGATAATAATGCACAGGACTCATTCCTGAAAGATGCTTTTGGTAGGGAATTTTCAAAGATGTGAAGTTCTCCAAGAAACTTCAGTAGGTGCAAGTGTATTTTAAGACCTGTTATCCTATTAACTTTCATAGGATTGTTTTCTTATAAGCAATCGAATGCTTTTGGAACTGTTATTTGCACTTATTGCATATGCCACAATCCCTTGCATGTCTGTCATTGCAAATTGTTGTTTGTAAGTACATTGAGAAAGAACAGGGTGCTGATCCAGCACCGTGGCAGATGAGTTTTTCTACTTCCTTCTGTGGTGATCAAAGTTGCTTACAAGCAGAATATTTTTACCTAGTTAAATAGCATTTCGCTATTTAGATTTAGAATATAATTTAAAAAGAAAAATCTGTATCTATAGTACTTACCTGTTTCTATCTACAGCTGCTCAGTGTTGAACTGACATGCACAACAGTGAAGTAACACGGTGAAATGTGCAGCAACCTGGAGAACAGCCCATTGGCAATTAATCAAAACTTTATCTCTTTAAGGGCACAGGCGGTAGAAAGACATAGCTTGATTAGGAAGATGCAAATGAATATATAGCTTCTACTGTAACTTTGTTTTGACTGAGTCTGAGAACTCATTTACTTCATTTGGCCAGTGAGGTTATGTTTGTAAATCTGCCCTCACCCAATTTTTTTTTTTCTTTTCTTAGAGCTTCTGAGGACCTAAAAAGTAATATGGTGGTGGCCAATACTATTGAGGACTTTCAAAAAGAGCTTGATTCAGGAAAGGTAAGGAAATTTACTTTATTCTATCTCAGTAAGTGCTTTCACATGCTTTTTTTTCCTTACAGAAATAATCAGGGACTAGAAATTCCAAAGCTTTTATGTAAATACTGTTGTGGTTTTTATGGAACTCTTCCCTCACAAGCAAATGAAGCCTCTTCTGTGGAGCTGCACAAAAATAAAATAGCTTTCCCAAAATTTGTGATACATGTTGCTTTTCTCTTTTGCTAAAATATTGTATTGACTAAATACGGTGTTACAGCCTACCACCATTCAAAATTCAGTCAGTCCTATGCAAGAGGTGACAGGGCGTCTTGAAGTGAATTAGAATGCTGCAGTTTGGTAATTTGTATTTAGAGTGTTAAATTTTTATCAGAAAGTGCTTTTCAGAGAGATAAATGTAAATATTTTATTCAGACTAAGATAAATTTACTGTCATTTTTCTAATGCGAACAGTAGAAAACACTTGTAAAATCTCATCATAGAGTCCAAGTAAGAGTTTAAAGTACATGCTATTTACGTCAAAGATGTTTTGCCTTTATGACCTGAGTAGAAGCCATTGGGTTCATTGAGAATTACCGCAAGTCAGAAACCACCTTGGGTTGATAGTAAGAATAACCTGTAATGTGGATGATTGAGCTCTACTGATTTAGAGATCTGTGAAAAGTTTAAAGTTCTAGCAAAGTATTTGAAGTATAGATGTGAGATTAGATTTTCAGTAAAGAATTGAGCTGCTGCTTCTTTTTCAAAGATGCACTGACAGAAGTTCTTAACCCTGAAATTCTGTCACAAACATCAGCTTGTGAAATTGTTCATGTATTTAGATTAATGTGCTCCAGTAGGATCAATCATTAAGGCTGTGTATTTTATAAGGAGAGATCAAGGCAGTTTTGGTGTACCAGTTAGATCTACTCTGAAAGTTTCAAAATTTCTGATGGAAAATACACGAGTGCCAAGAATTCATAGTACGTTTGTTAACTTCAAAAATCCAAAAAATTTATTCTTGTTTAGGCTTGACCTTCTATCACACTTTTTTCTTGCATTTCTATTGCACTTAAATTCAATGTATAACAAG
Source organism: Steatornis caripensis (assembly GCA_013398225.1). Taxonomy (NCBI): domain Eukaryota; kingdom Metazoa; phylum Chordata; class Aves; order Caprimulgiformes; family Steatornithidae; genus Steatornis; species Steatornis caripensis. The sequence goes on from VZSC01019431.1 coordinate 282,506, forward strand.
ATTTAAAGGAATAATTATGAACTTCAGAGGAGAGACTGATTTAGCATGCGTATGAAGCTGAGGATACATAGTTTTTAGACATTCTGTGCATAGGTGCTATAATAGTAGTACCGTCTTATTTTCCGCTACAAAACTGAATACAAGTGTGAAATATTCTGCTTCCCAACAGCTTTGGGCTCTTCCTACTGACTGCAAAGTATCATTTCCTTGTGCAAGTGTCTCTAATGCATCTGATGATTCTAGTGGTAGATTTAAAAACAAAAATCTTTAGTCTTTGCCTAACAAATAATTGTGCTCTGCATAGATGTTCACTTAGTACTACTGCTCTCATGTATCATGATTTCAAGATGTGCCATCACATATCTCTCACTTCTGAATTAAACGAGCACTCTGAAACTATGTTTGACTGTCTTCAAGACAAAGAAACAGCTGAGGAAGATATAAGCTCTTTAAAAAAAAAAATCTTAAGAGATGCAGCAAACTTGTATGTAAAAATAAACTGAAAGAAAGACTGAAAGAGTGAGTCAAGGTCATTCCAAGAGCAGGAATGGAATATAAAGCTAATTCTGTATTTGTACATGCATGTTACATGCGCATGCACATTAACTGTTATCCTTTAATTTTGATGAAATACTATAGAACCTCCTTTCCTTGTCTCCTACTGCAAAGCTTCCAAATGATACACCCTCTGCCTATGGAGAGGGTAAAATGTTGGTCTTCAATGTCCAACACTCACTGTTGAGTACAGCTAGATTCTAGAGAGGCCCAAGAGAATTAAACTGTTTGTATTATGTTTAGAACTCTAATATAATCTAGTTTATAATGTAGTTAAACTTGAAAATATTTTTACATTCCAAGTGGAATACTTGCACCATTTTGGTGCTTAGGTTATATGAGTTTTTTTATAATGGGCAGATCTGAATTGAAAAAAACGATGTATGTCACTTTATGATTGTTTCACTCTCTACCTATATATGTTGCACACACAAAATTTTATAGTTTAGGTATTCTGCAATTTCTTGAAGTTACAGTACGTTAGCACTGATTATTGTTTAAGAAGAAAATTTGTAAGCTTAAGTACTCCTGCTTAATTCCTGTTGCTGTTATCCCCTTACTATAATTGCAGGGTAGACTGTTAGCTCTTTAAAAACGTGGACTGCTTCTGTGTTCTTTTAAGTTGCATGCAGAGTTTGAAACTCTTAAGAATAATTGCGCAGGTATTTAAACAAAGTTTCATTTAACTAACGAAAGATTAATGCAAGAACAGTATAGTAGAGTGGTAATAGTTCCTTTTTTCAGTTGCAAGAAAGTGAAGTTATAAAGTGAAGTCTAATAAAGGTGTGTTGCAGTTGAAGGCAGATTGAGAATTTTGCACTAAGCATGTAAATTTGGTGAAAGCAAGCCACAGATGGGCAAAGCTTATTCACAGTTTGGATAGAATTAAAATGACTGTGAAGGCTGAATTTAGTAACTGGTTTTGCCCTCGGCTGTTAGCATTAGATGAGTGTTCAAATGTGTGTAGGGGGTGTCTTTTTAACAGTAATCCTACTTTTTAGTAGTAAACAGAATTTTCACTGTGAAAGTCCATTAAAAATGAAAAAAAATCAGTAAAATGGAATGTAAAACTCGGAAAAGAGATTTTCTACAATAGCTAAGAATAGTAATGAGAAGAACGTATGAGATTATCATTTCAACTTTACTTTCTCGATTTTCTTCAGTTAAGCTAGACGAAGGAAACAGCAGGAAAATACGCAGCACTTCCCCCCCCACTGCCCAGAAAAATGTGCTGTTGGCCTTTCTGTTTTCTTGAAATATGTATGTCCTAGTCTTGTTCAGAAAATATGAAAATTCATAGTAATGGAGTTAAAATGGAAACTTTATTAGGAAAGCGCTGTCTTGCCGTAGTAAACAAGCATTTGTTCTGCAGTTTGAAAGTTTAAAAACTTTTCCTAAAAAACAGAGTATTTCAGGAGAAAACAGTATTTATACTTTCCACAGAAGAAATATACATTGGGTTAAAAAATAAAATAAAATCAGCACCCTGACTTGATTTAAATGCTGTTTTGGGTTTGTGTAGTTTTTTTCCGTGCTGCACTATGGGAGGGATGACTGTGCTTACCTATTACCCTGACGAGAAAGAGCTATTAAAATTTAATTGTGGCAATTGGAACTTTTCCCACTTTGAGTGTATATGAGGTCTTAAGTTTTAGAAATCTTCCAGAGACAAGGATTGTTTTTAGATGTATAACTATTTTTTTTTCTTTCCCCCTCTTCAGATTGTACAAATCCCTTTTTGTGGGGAAATTGAGTGTGAGGATTGGATCAAGAAGACCACTGCCAGGTAAAATATAACTGTTCAAAATCAAAATGTTGTCAGTGTAAAACAGGAATGTAAGATGCCTCTGGGTATAAGACTGATGTACAGTCCTCACCCTTAACTCTTACTGTCCTGCATAATTAAATATATTTATTCCCTTAGTTCTGAAACTTTCAGACTAATTAGTATTATTATGTATAATACACCTTTATTTTTCTAAAGTATTTGAGTGTGCTTTTATTTCAGGGATCAAGATGTTGAGCCTGGCGCTCCCTCCATGGGAGCAAAAAGCCTCTGCATACCTTTTCAGCCTCTCTGTGAACTACAGCGTGGGACAAGATGCGTCTGCGGCAAAAACCCTGCCAAGTTTTACACCCTGTTTGGTCGTAGTTACTAAATTACTAGTGAAAGCACCTTCTCCTTTATCTGTGAATTGAACTTTTTTTAATAAGACTAGAATAGCCCCCAAACTTAATCAGTTTTGCGACTTTTTAAATGATTCAAAAAACAAAGCCATAAACCCATAACCCTTGTCCCCCCGTCCCCCCCCCAATTGTCAGTCTTGGGCTAGCAGTAATTCAGACTTTTCTGTAAACATCTCTAATAATAAACCTGTATTGTGAGCTGTAATATGCTGTGGTTGTTTTTTCTGTCCTCCTCAGTGGGGAGGATAGGTATCCTTTGCTTGTGTCTTTTTTTCTGTTTTGCTGCGTGTATTTTCTTGTACACTGAGCAAATGCCTGGAAGATTGGAGAGAATGTCATAAGCACTCTACAGTACAGCTTAGTATGCCAACATAAACTTTATAGAGAAAACATCTGCTTTTAATTTTGCCTTCAAATTTTTCAATTTTCAGAACAGACTTGGTGCTAACTTGCAGGCATGATAAATGCTACTCTTTTTGAAAACTCCCTCTGGAGCCAGTTGTTTCAAGGACTATTTTCATGCCATTGTAAAACAAGTTTGAAAGGTTGTCTTAGATTAAATGCCACATTGCTAGTAAGATGCAGGTGAATGCCATTTCTTGCAGATGTTTTGCAAAGCCCTGTTTCTCTTATCTTATAAACTGGCATTTATAGCTGTCTCGGTGATACTGCAATGACTAATGCAAAGGTAATCTGAAGAGAGATATTTTCAGTGCTAAAGATTTTAGGCTGTGCTTATATCTAGAGCATGTTGCATAAAACCCTTTTGCTTTTCCTGCCTTACTATGTGTTGCTTTAGCAGAGAAGGCTGGATGTTGCAGAGTTATAAAATTATTTTAAAAATAAAATTACTTCCACTCTGAGCATAGGATTGACTTTTAAAAAAATACGAGATAGTCCTGGCACAAAATAACTTTTGAATGACACATCCTTAATTTATTACTTTTTTCTCCTGTATGTTTGAAGGCTGTCTACATAAATCCATCTCCCTGAAAAGAGTTGAGTGAAAACTTGGCAATTAAAAAGTTGGACCAGTAAGATCCTCCACAAACTCTTCCTGGGACAGTACTGCATGGCTGCCTGTTTTCAAACCCCTATTTTTATATAGCATCAATAATCTAAAAGTCTTAAGCATACAGGAGACTTACAGTGCTATTCCGAGATCTTCACACTCTTCTGCTTTTCACAAGCATGCAAAATGTTTGCTTTTGCCCAGATTCCTGTGGTCAGCCTTCCTAGTCAAAATTTTGAATATTCAGTTTGAACCAGTGGCCTGTCCAGTTTAGGATCATGCACCTTCTGATAATACCCCAGTTTTTCATAGAAAAGTGCAAAAACAATGAAGTATTTCAGACCAGCTTGCTCAGAGTGCTTGAGCACTTGGAAATCCTCTGTAATATTCCTCGGATGATAGTTAGCCATGAAGGGTTTGCTTCAGTTGCATCTTAAAGTCATCTATCTTGCATTAATCTGTCTAGATAATTTTCTCACTATAGATACAGTCTCAGGGGTAGTAATGAGCAGAGGATTTGGGAATGATACCTCAGTGCGTGCATTCATCTTTTGTTTTCAGTTGAAATACCAGAAGAGTGGCCCTGAGGTTTTTCTATCCTGTGTGTTGTCTCTAACACTGACTGGAATTATACTTTGAGAAAAGAGCCTAAGTAGCAATACTGGAGTGATGTTTTCCCAGCCTCAGATGATGGATAGCTAAGACTAGTCTTGAGAGGTATTGCTTACTGCAGCACTCGTGCTGGGGGAAGGGGAGAGGCAGTAACCAGCAGCTTCAACATCCTCAGCCATAAGAGACAGCAGTGTGCCAAGATTTTTTTGACAGAGCAAAACAGATTATTAAGAATAGATGAGCACTTTCAGCTCCCATTGAAACACTCCACAACACTGGCATTTTTAAAGTGAGATGTGGAAGCTGTTAATAGCACAGAACAAAGGAAAGGCAAAACTAAATGCAGTCTCTAACACTGCTGCAATCTTATCGGTTTGAACAAACAGGCAACCTTCAGCCACTTGACTGGATCAAATTCATGAGTAAACATGTTGACAACACTGTTCTTAGAAATGAGTTCCTCTTAACCTACACGTGGGTTGGTTTGAAGCCAGAGATTTCACAGAAGGCCAGCCCTAATTTTTTTTTTTCTTTCTTTTCCCCAGTATGTTTCTTCCTGATCGTAGTAGGGCTTGAAGCATCTGGAATGTGGATGACTCACCTGCAGATCTCTCAGTGGTGATCTTCCACAGAGAGGCTAATGCCTGCCTGGGACAGACACATCCATGTCAAGTATCCTTTCAACAGAAGCACAGTCTGAGCTATCTGAGAAGCATTATAAAAACATCCATACTCTTAATTATACTGGTATGAAAATTTTCAGACTCTTGGTAGATTGTGTCTGTTAGAAAATAAGTATATGAATCAGGATAATACACTGCAGCTGATTAAATGATACTACTTTGTGTTTGTAATAGAACTGCAGATCTCTCAGTGTTCCTTAGTTCTCGCAGTTGTATACTGATAAATTTGGGTTAAATAGCGTAGTGAGGTGGGATGGAGGGGAGCTGCCTTAGCATGGTGCTGCACCTTATAGACAAAATGGCACACGCTTGAGCATTTTAGCTTTGCTGCAAGGGGAATGCTTCAGTTAGCTTGAGCTCTTGTTTTGGTAATTGAAACCTTGTGTAAGGCAGGACTTTTGAGAGCTCCCAAGCTTGACCTTGGTCTCTTCCCATGGGAAAGAGAATAACTCTTGGAAAAAGATTCTCACTTTTCAGGCTCTGTAGTTCAGATGATGAAATAATTAAGTAGCTGAACATTACTTTAATACAAGAAGGAAGAAAACACCATAGAAATAGCTAGAAGTAGTAACGCAGGCAGGAGATGATGAAGAGGAAGAAGAGCAAGTACCAGTTTCAATGTTGTAATTAGTTCTGCTAATTCACCCTACCAGGGCTAGTGGTGTTCTTAAAATGGGGGGGTAGGGTGGGGGGACAGGACAGGGGGATAGGATGACCCTCAACAGTTGCAGCTGCAATGTATAGGTAAGACAAATGACCAAATGTTAAAAATTACATCTGTTGGCCAGCAAGGCCTCTAACAAACTGGACTTTAAACATAAATATTTTGGTTGTTGAAACCCTGTGAGCAAAAGAATAAATGAAAATTGGGGGCAGGTGTTTGAGTTTTTAACCTAAAGTTAATTCACCTTGGGAAGTCTTAAGGCCAGCGAGGACAGTTGGTCAGCTCAGGTTATCAGTATTATTATCTTATCTCTCTATGGCTGTACTGCATGTAACTTACTTCCGTTTTATCTTGTAACTAACTGTGTGTATATATGTACACAGATGGGCATTTCAAACAAAAACTGGATCATAAACTTTTCAAGGAAGGCCCCTGGTCTTATCATCCATATTGCCTAGTGTGCTATTAGCTGCTAGATTTTCTTCAGCTGGGTTTGTGAGTGTGTGTAAACTATGCGTGCACTCCAGAGCTCAGCAGGTACTACAGTGAGTGACAAAAAAAAAGTTACTGCTTCAGGTTCTTACTCTGTTCCAGAAATGGCACCAAGTACAAACTAGAGCTTCTGCAGCTCTTATTTTCCCCTTAACTTCTGGTCGTGCTTTCCCCAAACCCGACTTTTCCTTGCAAGCCTGTGAGGATTATGTTGGGATTTTGAGATAGGCAGGGTTTTCTAAATGAGAAATAAACAATGTGCTTTGGCTTCACTGTTAAGGCTCAGCTTCCGAGTCTACTGGCTGCATATTTAGAAAACGGCCTCCAGCTTTGTTCCATTTCCATCGGCAATGTTACCACGTGCCAGAAGTACAAGCAGTTGAGAACTCTAGGTTACTAAAATGGAAGATCAATTCAGTTGTCTTTGAAACTTGCTCTATGGACAACATGTTCAACGACACTCACAGGCGGTTCACATTTACCGTGTTTTTAAAAATAATGTCCACCCAACATGGATTTCAAATGTCGTCTTCCACAGGCGTGTAGTAGTATTTTCTCAGTACTAAAGTTACTGACAACAGAAATGGCTGAAACAGACATCAGAGGAGAGTTTTATGCAAAAGAAGTGCCTTCTCTATCTGCCTAAAATTCTGAGCCACCTTCTAATGCTCTCCTGTCTTGGTCTTAGTCAGTTTTTTAGGTCAGTGCTGGTGCTCTCCGTAGTCTCCCTTGGTTTATTTTCGGTTTTGTAGGGAAAAAAAAAGCCTCCTGGGGGTGGAACCCCTACAGGACTGGAGCCTTCAGGCTACCTTCACATGACAAATCTTGCTAAACTGCCCTTTAAACGGGATTTATTGCTTTACTGCTTCCCATAAAAGTGGCTCCTGCATGTGAGCAGCACTGACAGGTAAAGGGCAGAATCGCAGGCAGCGAGCTGCTCCTTGCACACCTCTGTCTTGCAGAATCTCAGAATAAAGGAAAGAGAGCAAGAGAAATGGGCCGCTACTCGGGCAGGAGCAGCAGGCTCATCTTCATGTGCGTGGTGAGCCTTGTGCTTTTTGCTGTTGAGATCTCAGTAGCCTACATTGGCAATTCTCTTTCCTTAGCTTCAGATGCCTTTGCTGTTCTCTCTCACTTGATCTCTATGATCATCGGTTTGTTTGGGGTTAGGTTCAGTCGCATCAGATGGCACAAGGCTAGCACTTTTGGCTTCAGCCGAGCAGATGTGCTGGGAGCTTTTGGCAACTCTGTTTTTGCCACCGCTCTGACGTTCAGCATCTTCGTTGAGGCAATCAAGAGGTTTATCAATCCTCAGAAGACTGAGAAAGCACTGCTCGTCCTCATTGTTGGGGTTGCAGGTCTGTTCTTGAATGTGTTCAACTATGTTATCTTCATGGACTGCTGTTACTGTCAGGCACCCCAAGGAGACACCGAAACAGGTAAATAACCTAATGCAGTTGCTCAACGTTCCCAGCCCTCTACGCTTCTTCTGGTTAATGACTTTTCTAGAGACTATTTACTGCTTCTCTGAGATGGGCGAGTAAAGCATTGTAATTTTCTTCATTCTTTTATTAGCAAGGGTAATGGATTTTATGTCTGAACCCATACATGTTTCGTGCTTGTTCTGCACTGCAGCTGTCACCACGTGTGTTTCTCAGTAAACAATGTTTAAGTAGCATATGCGTTGACTTTCTAGAGTACGGTGATCTACATGAGAAATTTTCTCCCTAATCCACTGGCTGTCCAAACATGAGGCAAGGTGTACTGCCACCCCGAGGAGATACTCACTAGGAAATACTTAATCCTGAAATACCAATCATCCACAATCAGTAACTTCACAGTTTGTACGAGATGAAAGAATAGGTATGGGCAAAAGGAGAGTCTCAGCCTTCCTTGATTTGGGGGTAAAAGACAACTGTTTTGAAAATACTTGAATGCTGACTGAAAAACCTGTGAATACAGAGCTGAAGTATTCTTTGCTGATGTTTGTTAACCTGTGCTTTAGAGAGGGGCAGGGGAGAAACAGTGATACTCTGCTAGGAAGATCTTTTGCAGGAGGTCCTGTTGAGCACACAGAGGTTTAGCCTTTCAGTTTATTTTTCTTAGCATAGGATTTTCAAATTTCTACATTTGGAAGGAGGGATTTGGGCTGGTTTTTATTCCTGCAGAAAATATCTCACTTTATTTGACTTAAGATATGTGCATGTTCTCTCTCTCTCTCCATATATACACACATACAAACATATTTCTTAAAAATAGAAATATTTTGGTTGGGATAGGAAACTGACATTTGCAAAACATCAACTGGACATTCTGGGGGAAAAGCTCAGAGAACCTGTCTAATAAAGCAGCTGCTGTTACGTACTGCTCTAGTTGCGGTAATTTTTATATTTGACTTTCAGGCTGGACAGGGCTTTGGAGCTAGAAATTATAAGCTTGTTAGTTTACATTTCATTATTAAGGTACCTCCAGACAATATTGAAGCTTTAACTTTATTGGTGTATAACACTAAAACCAGATGCACAGCTTACTTTGCTGCCTGTTTCTTTAGATGCCCAACTGTTTAAAATTTGAGCTGCTCTTAGACTAAAGTTGTGGTGGTATGTAAATTAGCGGGACGATTTAATGGGCTTTTATGTTAGGAACTGTCAGCAATTCCCAACAAATTCTTAGTCTCTGTTTGTGATGGCTTCTTGGTTTCATCCCAGCAGAAAATTGTGCCTCTGGGTGAAGCCAGGGAGGAGGAACACATCAGCACTTAAAACCAAAGGTGGAGAGTGTCAGGCAATTACGGAATTAAATTAATAGCAGTTGTGTAGGTAAATGCTGTTTTCACTGAATTTCCAGGATCCTGCTCCTAACAACTCTCTGGAACAATATAGCCATCCCTCTCCCTGCAATAGACTCGCATCCACATACCTGGCAACTCCACTTTGCTTTCAACTGAATTTCACTTGCGTAAGCCAGGGATTATGTTGATACCATCCCATATACACAATGCGTAGATTTGTCGGTGGTTTTGCCTCTGTTTCTGGTACGGTGAATCTTCTCTGCTTGCGGTAATGCCTACAGGCAAGACAATTATATACTGTAGAGGGAATGCTCCTTTCTTCTTGACTTGATTTTAGAATCCCCACTTAGGTAAAATTTCATATTTATTTCTTCAGTTTCTCTCTGTATTCAATATGAGTGCGCTTTTTATTACATTTCTTTTAAAAGAAATGTTATTCCCTGAACAGCTGTACTCTGAAAACTATACTTAGATGCTTTATATATATTTTATGTAGATACTAAAAAACACAAAAAAAAGTAAGGATTCGTTCTCTCTTTCTTGTCATGCTGTGTATGAGGAAAAGATACTCTTTCCTAGAGATGGAAGTCAAGGCAAATTTTCTAATGCATCAGCACCATAGCAGAAATTCAAGTGGATGGATGTGGTCTCTGAATCCTGCTGGTGCAATCCAGCTGACCACAGGCAATACCCTTGGTGACACCTGAGCAATCTCACATCAGTGATGGTTCGCTGAAGGGTAAAGGTTTGTAGAATAGCCCTCTACCTCTTAGGCTTTCCAGGAAAGTGGGAGAATTGCCTTCAAATCTCTGTTCCCCAAATAGGGAACAGATTTAAACAGTCCTCTCCTTTCTTGTATGTGATTGTTTGCATTGCTTTGAAAAACACAAAACAAAGAATAGAGTGGTTCAGTCATCTAGTGCTGCATTGTGGGTGCTGAGGGCAGCAGGAACATATAAATCCACTGAAGCAAATTCTTCCTCCTGTATTAGTGCTGTGATTAATTGCAACAGTCAACAGTTCATCTCATGCCTCTGTTGCATGGTCTACCGTCAGAGATCCAAAAATTAGCTGGTGGGTTTCCTGGATGTTGCTGACGGCAGGGGCAGAGCGAGCCATGCCTACAACGAGCATTGCTAGCCAGGTCTGACATCCAGTGGAGACAGAGGGTGGTGTTTACAGGTGCCAGCCCAGTTCTCCATCCTTTTCCCTTGTTCTACTTCTGTACTCCTCATATAGCTCATTGCAACCTCCACAACTTGGGTTGTCATCTGAGTTACAGATATTCTTGTTGAGCAAGTATAAATGTGTTTTTCCAAGTTGCCATCCCTGCTTACCCAGGCAGACCCAATTTCCCTTCCTCCACCCATCTGCTGGGTTTGTTTTGCCTCTCACTGCTTACTCTTCTGTCCCTCCCCTATCTCTTTTTTCTGATTCTTGCTACCCGTTTGCTCTCTGTCCAAATGCCTAAGTCTTCATTTACTGCCTTCCCCCTTTGTTTCTCTCTCGCTCGCTCTATTGTTCAAATTCCTGTCTGTCCCCTCTGCCAGCTGTAAGTGCTCATCTCCTCCCACCCAGTTAAATTAAGGTGTCTCTGCCCTCTAGGTCCATCTTTGCACTTGATTCAGGCAGTCAAGTTCCAGACACTACATTAGGTCCGAGAGGAGAGGTCAGCAAGTGTACGGGGAAGACATGCCCCGGTTCGTTCTTTTGTTGCTGGCCCAGAGCAGCTGTTACAGGTATAAACTATTTCTACGCTCTCTAAAGGAACTGCTGTGTAGAGGTACTTGGGCCAGCTGGGCTACCCACAGCAGCATGGAGGGCAGCACAGGCGAGCTACTGCTTTGACTTAAAATCCAGGAAATACTTGTTAAAACATAGAAATATTAAAGCTTCCCTAAGAAACTGTTGCCAGAAGTTAACATTCACAAAATGATTTTCTTACTGTTGCTGTTGCAATGACAGAGCAGCTTTAGCCAGACTTTTCTGACAATTTGGAGGTCTTTTATCTTATGCAGAAGGTTTTGGCACAAAAATGAAGAATATGGAAAGCAATAAGCAGCTGAAACAAAAATAATCAAGCTGTTATAACAAAGTACCAGACGATTTTAATGCTGGCCATACCCTTTATAGTCAGTCATAAAAATACAGAAGCCTGTTTTACTGCACCCAGAGATCAGCTTACTCTTGTTTGTGTAGTTCAGTGTGATTGTCTCTTCTACTCTATACAGTTTTAAACGTTTAGGGGCACCACAGTTTGAAAAGCACCACCTTAGCCTGATGATAGTAATTCCCTGTTTGTCTTGAGAAAACGAATAAAGATTTAACATGGAGAAAACACTTGTCCTGTCGTCTTGTGATCTGTACAGGGAAGCGGGGAGGAAGTAGGAAATTAAGAAGATGACTCCCAGCCCGACGTCTGATATCGAGCCACCCATAAAATGGCTGGGGCTGTGAGAAACAGCTCTAATCTTCTCATGAGAGACCTCACGGTCTTCGCACAGTTCACAACTCATTAAATAAAACACATTCTGTGTTAGCCACCAAGCGGCTTGCTTTTATGTTCTGGTAGGCACAATTTAGCAGGCATGTGTGTGAGATTTTTATGTGGTAACACCGTTGGGTCTTGATTCTCCTCTCTCGCTGCATGCCAGGAGCCTGCCTCTCGGGTGGCAGGTGGTATGTAAGCTAGCGGTCACATAAGTGGAAAACATACCTTCTTTCTCCTCCCAGACCTTACGCAGAGTGACGTTGGGGGATCGGAGATCCAGAACAGAGGATTTCAGTTTCGTAGGTGGTCAATGTGAAGAATTTAATGATCACGTATTTTTCCCTTCTTGAATGAAGGTAAATTAAGTTCCGTGGTCTGCACAGGTTTCTCTCTCAAATATACTGCTGAAAGGGTGCCAGACTATGCCAGTCCAATGGCTTGGAGACCTTTTTAAGGAATGGGAAGGAATCCTGGTTGTAACACCTGTAACAACAAACCTCTGGCTTACAGTGTTTTTCACACCTGAAAAGCCTGAAAGCTTTCCCTCAAGATCAGCACTACTACCTCTGCTTTACCTCTCTCTTGAGTGTATCTCCTCTAGGTTGATAGTATTTTTCCCCCAAAAGCACCAACCCTTTAGTAAACCCTTCATGCCAATTCATCCCCTGACTGCATTCCTAGACAGAGGATGGTCAAATACACAGCACCAGAGTTTACCACAGACAGTTGTTTCATTCACACAGTACCTCCTCATCCTCACAGATTTATGCTGCCTGTGTAGCGCACTGTGGCATCCAACTCCTAAATGCTTGCCAAGATGGTATGTATAAATGAAAGGATGTGTGCCTTACACATTTATTTCCAAAAATCCCAGAGGTGTTAGTGTGTTGGCGTGCAGGTAACCAAAGCCTACTCTAACCAAAAATTTAGATTTTCTGGCTTTGGTTTCTACAGCATTGCTGGATGTAGTCCTCTCAAATGGAATAAAAAGGCCAAGAGAAACTCTCAAAGCAATTTAAAGTGTTTATAAGATACCCAAGACTGAACAAGTATCTTTTCTGAAGGTGTTCTTTAGTTTAACAGTATGCCAAATAATCCCCACCAAATTCTTCTAAAGCTTTTCTGAGCAGCTACCCCAAAGGTAACCAGATCTGTGTTAACTTATGTTAGCTGAAGCATTAAGCCGGAGACCTTGAGGAAGACAAGATAGATGGGAATAGGCTGCAAAAGTTTATCTAGCAACGTGCTTCACTAAATTTTCTTCAGAGGTGTTTTGAATGCTTCATTCTCTCAAAAGAAACCTCAGAAGATAATCTAAGGGAGAGACGTTTTACTTTCCCCAATTGTTTTCAATGAGAAAATTTTGCATCAAAATAAGTAAAAGCAAATGTTTTGGGGCTACTTTTTGGCCAAAGTGGAATGCGCAGAACAAAAACTGTAAAAAACAAAGACTGTAAGTAAAGCAAGCAAAGCATCCCTGAATGATTTATGCAACGGCATAAAAGTAAGATCAGAACTTCTGAACTTAGATTCCAACAGTACTGGTACCACTGAACTTTGGGTAACTGCATTCGCCCTCAACCTTGAACCAATTTCACAGCAAAGGCACAGACAGACTGAGTTACATCACAGTATCTGTGGTGAGCTGTAAGGAAATAAAAGGACAGTGAGATAACTGAGTTCAAAGTCATAAACAGTTTCAATACAATGGGGTATTTTAAGGCTGACGTGTTATATGCGTTAACTAGAATTGTTTTAGTTGGACGGCTATTCTGCAGAGGGTTTGCTACACACACAGGTTTGGTATCAGCTTCAGCCTAGAAATGCTGCTCGGATAGAAAACGAAGTTTTAGTGGTAGGACTCAATCTAATACACAATGACGAAATAAGTGAGTGGCTTTCTCCTCTGCGTGTTCTTTGCAACATGCTGTGCTACCTGCCGGTAGGGAAAGGTTATATGGGCGTATATATATATATATATATATACACACATGTACGTTTATATGGGAAACTTAACAGAACTATACTTTTAAAAAAGTGAATTATCAAGTTGTTGAAATATTCAGAGAAGCGCTATACAGGTGCTAGAGCAGATACTGACTGGATATGTCTTGCTTTATGCTAGATATAAAGAGCAGGGAATGGTGGTTTGTAACTAACAAACTAAGCAACCATCTTAAAATAGAAAAAAAATCTAATAAAAATAAGACATTCCAGGCTAGGAAATAAATAATCCCACAGGTCCATCATTTCAGATTGACCTACCAGTGTATTCAAGCCCTCTTTGGAAGGGCATGAAAAATCCATTCTCCTGTGTCCAGCCAGACTGTGGTCTCTCCCTGGGACAGTTTCCGGACTGTCCTGAGGTGTCACAGCTGTGCTTGATTGATTAAAAAAGCCAGAGACATTCACCTCTGTACTCTGCCGAGGACGCCAATAAAACTTTTACTCAGACTGCTAAACTCTTGCTGGAGGGCTAACTTCTAGGCTTCTGCTCCCTGGATTGAAGCAGACCTAATGAACTGACTTGCCAGCTCCTCCACCCTTCAGTGTATGCCAAGAAACCCCATCTTCCTCTGGCAGGCGTGGTTCTGAGCAGAATGAGAGGGAGATACAAATAAAATGAGCAAACAACGAGGAATAAACCACTTGCAAACAGAATACTCTAATACTAACCGTGTTCCACGACAAGGTCCGTTGGTTGGTGTTGACTTTGTGATTTGTTTTGTGGTCAAATTTATCTGTGGCAGAAGCCAACCACATTGCTTCAATTTAGATTTGCTATGAATTAGGCCCAGCATTCCTAATTTAAAGAAACGAGCTTCACAAGAGCCTTCAGGGCTATCACTGCATCTTGTTGGAATAAAGCTTAAAGGTCCACTCTCACCCACCCATTGCACTTCAGGCTCTCACAGCTACGGATGCTGCCTTTAAATGTCATGTGCCTAGGGTCAGCCTTAGCTTTTTGGTGCAAAAGTGGTATTTTTCTCCCCACGGTCTTAAAGAAGCTTGACTCCTTTATCGTGTACTGTGATGTGTGGGCATTTGGTCCTTTCTCTCTGTAGTTTCTTCCAGGTCATTCCTGAAATATCTTTTGTAAATAATTTTTATGATGGCTTAAAAAGTAATCTCTGCCAGGACTTTGATAAGCAGGATGAAGAGTGATTTCTCTTAATTATAATGTTCATAATTAGTTCTTTATTTTCATCTTTTTTTTTTACTATCCAAATTCTATAGCACCACAAGGCTATGAGCGATCTTATTTTCATTCTTCATTCAGCAGTGGAAGAAAATTACTGTTGTTACTGCTGTTACTATTGTCATATTTCATAATAATACAGAGATACCCTGTTTTCAAAGGCTGGTAATGGCTTCTCTTCTTTTAACCCACCACCTTGAAAATGGGTAACTTAAGGGGAGTGTGACAGAAGTCTGCAAAACCAAGAGTGGCATAGGGAAGGTCAGTAGTCGTTGAGTGTTTGTTCTGTCCTCTGATACAAGAACAAGGATATATTAAATGAAAGTAGCAAGATCTAGGTTCAAAACAAAGAGAAAGGGGTGATTCTTCACACCATGAGTAGATGTGTGGAGCTTGTTGCCAAGCAATGTTGACGCCTACATCAGTGAGTGAAAGGCTGAACTAGTACATGGAAAAGAAATCCCTTGAGGTCTACTAAATACAGATATCTAGCTCAGAAACTTGCTCAAGCTGAAAATACTTGAAGAATGGAAGAGTATTATGGGAAAGTATCGCATATACTTATTTTGCTGTTACTGTTAACAAAGCATCCCCTTACGGCCACCGGTGGGGATAGCCCGTTGGCTAGAAGGTCTGACTGCCAATGGCTAAAGTGTTAAAAAATGATGTGTTGAGAAGTTTAAAAACTTGGGACACAGAAATCATGAAGCTTACAGGAGTGCTTTGCATCTTTGGGGTTCAGAAGGAAAGTTGTCTTTTTTGTATTGATTTTACCAGTACTTAAGAATTTTACCAATTCCTGCTCCTGATTAGGATGAGGAAACTGCAAGAACAGCTTTTCATTACTGTAGCTGAAACTAAAGCTGGCACGTAATTCAGAAAACTAAGGTGTTGGACAACCTTTTCTGAAGCTCCTAAGAGGGACTTGTTCAACTCAGCAGAGTTAGAAACGGAGAGGCTGGGATATTTAGGTTGGTTGTTTTGTTTAATAGTACGTAGCTTGCTCAGGCAATCTCAGTACTGGATGAATAAGTGGACCTGCAACATTACATTGTTGGATGTCTGCAGTCAGTGTAAAATACACAAGGATGCCAAGCATGCTGCAAACCAAACAGAACCATGGTTCCTTTCTAGAAGGATTTGAGATCCAGTGTTCTGATACTGCAAGTGGATTGGTGCAAGCAGAACGGCAGTGCCCACAAGGGAGGACGAGCCTGCGTGAAAACCCTGGTAAGGGGGTCGGTGCCTCCTACGTGCAGGATCACGACTTTCTTTTGAACTATGTGGAAGAAGATCAAGGTGCAAAAGAGCTATGGGGATAAAACACACTTTATTCTGAAGATTGAGCTAAAGCAATGACTTACTGAACAAGAACGATTAGTGTAGCTTTGTTCAGATGATAGCTTTAGGAGTTGTTCGTCTTAAGGTGATAGTGGTACCTGGCTGAAGAGGGCCAGGGAGGCTTGTATGCACAGTGGGGTGAGCAAAAGCTTGGATTCCCAAGAGGCTTTCTAAGCAGTCATAGCATGAAGGGAAAGGACCTTGCGTGGCTAACTAACTGGTCAGAAGATGAAAAACTGAAAGCAGGAGGGAACAATAAGTTCCATAAAAAAGTTTCCTGAATGTTCAGAAGACAAAAGAGAATCACATGTGAGGCAGTACTGGGAAAGGAGTAAAGGAGGTAGCCAGGACCTTTGCTGTGCCTCCATATGAATCTCTGGCTGAGCTGTGATTTGAAGACAGTGCAAGTGTGGTTCCCTCATCTCCAACAAATGTAGATGGGAACTGGAAATAGTTCAGAGACGGACCTCTGGTCTAAGCCAGCACAGACATTGCTCTGTTCCTGTGGCAGTGTCTGGCTTTCAGACTGATGCTGCATCGTGAGAAGCAGGCGGAGATGTGTGAGCTTGACAGGCAGAAGAAGGAAGAATCAGTCGATCGGCAGGCACACCTTCAGGGCTGCGGCTCTGAACGCGTACTGCTTCTGACTTCTTCAGTGAGTCATCTGTAGTTGCGCTCCATGTCAGAGGATTTAGTCACAGCCTTATTTGCTTAAATAATATTTTTAGCACTATTTCTTCAAAATAACTGTGATGTTTTTACATTTTTGAAGTGAGTTCAGGGCTATGACACATTATTTTTTTTTAAAGAGAATTAATGTATATTTTGCACAGGATGTTCCAGCTAGTGTGTTATACATCTTCCTAAAATAAGAAATGCTGAAGATTCTTTTCAATTCCATGCAGATGCAATGAGCTGGGCTTCAGTGAATTTGTTGTTTTTATTGTAAGTGAAGTGCCAGAGGCCGAATTTTCTATCGTTAATTGTAGTAAAGAAGACATAGTCCGTCATTTTAAAGTTTATATCTAATAGACTGTGTAACTTCCTATAAGTGATGCATTTTTTCTTCTTTTTGCTCTACCTATGTCACACTGCTTTTTCTTGGGCACAACTGTCTAAACAGTCTATTTTTCTATAAACAACTGTCTATTTCGGTAGATGCAATTATGAGCTGAAATGTGTGTTGATGTAAATTATGCTATCTGCTCCCGCTCTTGTGTTTAAGGTAAGGTTCTTTTCAATACATTTATTTTTATGCATTTGTTAATTTGAATATTGCAGGGTACTTTCATTGCTTGGGCACTGAACGTGTGAAGGACACGCACAAGAATCTCCAGTTAATTGGGAGCTGTGTGTGTTAATCCTTGCAGATACACGGGAGATCGTCCCCTGAATGGCTACCTAAGTCCACCCCAGAGGTTAAGACACATGTGGGGTTATATGCAAGAAAGGCTTTGGTTGTGTACACAGAATTTAGGTGGAATTGAGAGGCCTCGTTTAAAAGATGTATTCAAGCAAGGGATCAAACTCCGTTAACAGCAGTAACAATGCAATTGTTTCAGAGTTAGAATAAAGAGGAAATTCCCGAGGCCTTTAATGAATTTCTGGTTGTAGGGAACACCACCTTTCGTAGGAGGGACAGGATAGTGCTCCCCGGCCATGCTGGTTTATCATCTGCTAGCGACGTATGCGTTGTCAAGCGTGGTGAAACGTTTCATGCGGCACTCCAGTGCAAACTGTAGTTGCTGAAGCAGTAACTCCAGCGCTGATGCGCCTCTTGCATAATCAAAATACTCCAGACTCTCGCAGGACATAATCTTAAGGACATTATTTTCTTTAGGTCTTAGGTCTTTTTATTTAAGTTTATTATTTTTGGGCCCAGTTCTGTTATTGGGAACAGCATAGTTGAGGATGACTTGATTTCCCAGCACCTCCTTTGTGGATTCAGTCGCTCCCGTCATCTCCAAACGCTGTACCCGGCTCTGTCCTTTTGCCATGTGCGTGCAGGGCTGTCACCTCCCCAAGAACTGTCACAGCAAAAAATACAATCTACGAATACAAGGCAGAGGTTTACTCGTTTATCGTGCTTCTTACGGACTCCTCTGTAGGTTAAAAAATGCATGAAATTATTTTTCTCACAGGATGATGGCAGATCCCTGCACGCTTAGGTGCTGCTTTGGCGGGCCCTTCCAGAGGCCAGCGGCAGGGAATCCCCCGGTTCAGTAGATGGCACTCCACCCTCTGAATCGGCACGGGAGCCATCAGCACGGCACCGGAGGAGCGTTAACTACGGGATCCGTCAGTGAACCGCCGCGGTGGCACCCGGCGCCTCGGGGAGCAGCGCGGCCGCCGCCCCGCCGGCGGGGGGCTGCGTGGCTCTGCCCGCCCGCGCAGCCCCTCGC
>VZSC01019431.1:301477-321235 GCA_013398225.1 Steatornis caripensis
GGCGGGCGGCGGCGTTAAGGGCCGGGGCGGCCGCACTTGTTGCGGGGCGGCGGCGCTGCCTGCTCGGCGGTTGGGCATGCCCCGGCGCTAGAGCGGAGAGGGGCGCCGCTGGGGCCGGCCGTCGCCACTGTCGCCATGGGGCGGTACTCGGGGAAGACGTGCCGCCTCATCTTCATGCTGGTGCTCACCGCCGGCTTCTTCGTGGCCGAGCTGGTGTCGGGCTACCTGGGCAACTCTATCGCGCTCGTGTCCGACTCCTTCAACATGCTCTCGGACCTCATCTCCCTCTGCGTGGGCCTCTCCACGGGGCGCATCGCCCGCCGCAGCCGCCGGGGCCCCCGTGCCACCTATGGCTACAGCCGCGCCGAGGCGGTGGGGGCCCTCAGCAACGCCGTCTTCCTCACCGCCCTCTGCTTCACCATCTTCGTGGAGGCCATCCTCCGCCTCGCCCGGCCCGAGCCCATCGATGACGCCCAGCTGGTGCTCATCGTCGGCAGCCTCGGCCTCGCCGTCAACCTCGTGGGGCTCCTCGTCTTCCAGGACTGGGGCACCTGCTGCTGCCGCCGTCGACGCCGCTCGCCTGCCCCGCCGCCTGCTGCCACCACGCTGCAGGCCGTGCCCGGCAACGCCCCGACGGGGCAGGCAGATGAAGCAGGTGCCTTTCGGCTGCATCCTCGCCGTCCGGCCTTCGCCTCGTGTCCTGCACCTCTCCCCGCCCCTTGCACCCTTCCTCATCCCTCCCCATCCCCTCTTTCTCTCCTGTTTGCCCTTGGGACCCGCCGAGCTGCCAGACCAGACCCGTTCTCTAGGCTCTTTCGGAGCCCCAAACCCACCCGTGGGCCCCGGGGAATTTCACTAAGCTTGCTCAGATAACCACCGCCTCTTTCACCTTGTACTTTACACCGGGCTGCTGAGCATCCCCTCTGGAAGGGGGAGGGAGGTGTAGCTCAGGGAGCTGCATAGGAAATGTTTTGTCTTGGTTTTTTTATTTTTTTTTTCTTCTTGTCATCTTTGAAATAAGTTGGTTTTGAGAAGGATGATGTTTTTTCTGTTTGTAGAACTTATACACAACACAGCGTTTCTTCTTTGAATGCAGGTGATTCACCAAATGACCAAAAAAGCCCTGAAGAGGGGCCTGAGAAGAAAAAAGAGAGAAAGTCTGAAGCCTTGAACATCAGAGGTACAGCACGGAAGTATACTGCTAATATATTAACTTTAAACACTTTCTAGTTTCTATTTCAGATTTTTTTTTCTTTCAAGTATCAGTAAGAAATGGAGGAAAAGCCCAGAACTCTGCTATGTATGTGGACCCAGTTACCTTTCGCAGAAACATCTTGGTTGTATGAAATAGCATAGCTAATAACAAAATAGCCTGATGCTGGTCTGGCTCTGAGTGTGTTTACGTTTTGATTTTAATTCTTTAGAAAAGTGCAGCTGAACTTTTTGGAAAGGGAACAAAACCTCTTGCTCTAAGCTCAAGTCACTAGAAGGCCTTTTAGGAAGGTACAGCAGGTATCTATGAGGTGCTTCTCTGAGCTGCAGTAGTGGAGCAGTTTTCAACTTTAAAATGCTTTTGAGCAGAAGACAGAATTTATCTAAATCCTGAGGTTAACAACGTTTTGTAGTCAGCACTACAGAGGAAAAAGGTGCTGAAACTGGTGCTGCAGCGCAGTGTTTTTCCAGGTCCTTGAACTGTGAACCTGTTCCTGAGAGAGTCTGTGACAGTATCAACCCTTCTAATGTTGTAATTCCGCAGGTCTCTGGGTATTTCCGGAGTGAAACTGTAGAGCTAATTCTAGGAATAAATTAACCAAGTAAGTGGTTAATTACTCTCCCTCTCTGTATAGGTGTTCATATGCATACATGTTTACGTACCTATTCTGAGCAGAGACAAAAGCGGGTATGTTTGAGCATATTAAACATAGAGTTTGTCCCTCAAGGAAAG
Organism: Steatornis caripensis; assembly: GCA_013398225.1. Classification (NCBI taxonomy): domain Eukaryota; kingdom Metazoa; phylum Chordata; class Aves; order Caprimulgiformes; family Steatornithidae; genus Steatornis; species Steatornis caripensis. The sequence continues at coordinate 303,423 of VZSC01019431.1, forward strand.
GGCCGTCAGAAAGCGGAAACAGGCTGATAGTTTCAGGATTCTTACGGTCACCTATCAGCATCTGATGTTCCTCCAAAGTTGTGTAAGATAGCATCACATGAATTCGGCCTAAAGAGGTCAACGTGGCAGTCAGGTGCATGTGGAGTTTTTTTTTTGGTGTGTGTCTGTCTGCCCGTCTTTCAAAAGTGTTTTCAGAATTACACAGATGTGTTTGTAAGGGAAGACACTTTGGAAATCAAACCATGTGCTAGAGTCACAACACTTTTGTGAATGTCTAGAAATTGGTGTCACTGCGTGTTATGGCATTATAGTGGTAAGATTATTGGAGCAGGAAAAGCAAACCATCACTTTCAGGGATGGAGGAGAGAAGGATAAGGAACTGATGAGTATATTTTAGAGAAGGCCTTACGTGCCTGAACAACAGTGCTTTGGCATAACGATGCTGGAAACTTTCAAAAATGTCTGAAGGATAAGGAGTTTTGTATTGGTTATTTCAAGATACCTGTCGTCTTTGAGTTTTAAAAAGAAATTTTTTTTTTTCTCTAAGTGCTACTTTAGTATGTAGTCTTTGCAAAATCTATTTTAATTGTCCTTACAAATATTCCTTGCTTCTTTAGCTGGTGTTGCAGATACACGTCTTTAAAATTCTACTTCAAAATATGTGGTTTTCATCGCTGCTGTAGATTAGTTACATAGCTATACTTACTTCGTAATCACTTGGCAAAACATTCTGTACGTTATAGGATCAGAGTCTCTCTGGAAAACATGGCTGGAATCAGAGCCTCTCTGAAAAACATGGCTGGACAAAATGGACTGGCAGAGGGATTGGTTCCTTGATTTTTTTTTTTTTTTTTTAAGTGGTAGGAACAGGACTCCAGACATTCTGTCTGACTGGGTTAATCAGTGTAGTGTAAAATTACTCTTTTTACTTCTTGAGCATATACAAAATAGTTCAGACTTCCCATCACAAGCTGTTGGAAACAATGCATTACCTATGGTCTTAGCATACTGTGTTTACTAAAAATTCTTTTTTGGTTCTGTTTTATAACCATAGCTTTTGTGGGTCTATAGGGAAATGGGTTCATTTCTGTCTAGGCCCTCATGTGATGCATAACCAAGGTGTGCATATTAATAATGTTAATAATGTGAAATAAGCATTTTTCATGAATCGAGACTATGGAATTTGGTTTGTCATAATTCTGACAATCTTATTCTTTTTCCTTAATTCAAAAGCAGGCTTTCTGAAACATTTCCCTGCTCTTTTTAAGCTGTGCTCTCTGGTTGGTTGCCTTGGCAATTGCATCCTGCCTGTCCCTCTTGTTCATGCAGTAGCTGATAGCCCATGCTGAATCAGGATTATTTGTAAATGAAAAGGAGACACTGCAACACTGTTGTGAGGAGTAAAGCCCTGTGGGAGTCTGCCAAGAACACGCCTGACTCCAGCAGAAAGAGCAGTGCTCACTGGAAGCTTGTACTTTCTTATCTGACCCAAGTGATTCAGAGGAGCTCCAGTGGTGATTGCCTTCATTACTCACATTGAAGATCAATATTCATTCAAAGAGCTGGCAAGAAATAGCAGCACAGGCACGACTCTAGGTCTAATCCAATGTTAGGTGTCATCAGAGTCAAAACTCTTCGCTGTGTTGTTAATGAGTTTCAGGGGGAGCCTTTTACAGCTTGTCCGCCCAGAGGAAGTGATTGAATTGGAGTGAAACTCTTGGAAGTGCTTGTTATAGGAACATTAAAAGGAGATGGTCCATTTTACTCTCTCACAGACTCCGGATAAAAAGTATTGACAAAGAAATTAACTTCATATATTTAGAGATGTTATGAATTAGGCACAGGTTGGGATGAAATCTGAGTCTGAACAGTGAAGACTTACAAAACTGGAGTGCATTTGAACAATGACGGGAAGAGGGAAGATTATCTGAAGTAGTTAAAAAAAAAAAGGAGTTCTTAGATTATTGTAACTTTGTAGCAAGAAGACTACTTTGATCATTGCAGATGAAAGGGCAGCTAAAAATGTGTTATTACAAGAGCCTCTTTTGTGTCTTTACCTTTTCTGCAAAAACATACCTATAGATGTAATAAGTGGTACCCATTTTTCCTCTCCATTTAGAGTAGTCCAGGCACATACTAAACCGTGATGTCCGTGTAACGAACTCTCAAACCAGATTCTGATTTTTTTTTGGGGGGGTCTGAGGGCTAGCAGTGTTGGTGGGATAAGGTTTAGTATGACTAATAGTCAAGCTTGAGCCAAAAAATTGGAGTTTGAGGGCATTTGGAGCCATAGGAATGGGCTTAGGTACTTTTCAGATTTCAACAGTGAAACCTAAGTGTCATAGAGGCTGACAGAGGAGAATAGCTGTTACTGGAGGTGGTGTGTGGCTCTTAGCTTCCAGGGTAGAATGCATAGATCTATTCATCAGTTTTTAATTGAGAATTGAGATTTAATGTGCCAGGATCTCTTAATAATCTGCAGGCATCTAAGCAAACACATTTTATGTTGCCATGGCATTGCAGTTGGACCACAGTTGCTAGCATAACCTACATGTTTAATAATGCATCCCACTTAAGCAGCTGTGGCTCAGAGTCAGTGTTTCCCTTGCTGTTTTGTTCTGAAAGCTGTTATTGGAAACTTTGGTTATGTTAGTTCTTGGAATAATTGTGTTTTTCACATCAGGTAGAACAGACTTGAAAAACGCAGCTTTACTCTCCTCTCCACCCCCCCCACCCCAAGACCTGTCACTAATGGAAGTTGTGCCATTTGTTTCAGGTGTTCTTTTGCATGTTATGGGAGATGCACTTGGATCTGTGGTTGTGGTAGTTGCTGCTACAATCTTCCATGTACTTCCTCTGGAGAATGCTCCATGTAATTGGCAGTGCTACGTTGATCCAAGCCTGACAATAATTATGGTGTTCATCATCTTGTCTTCTGCGTTCCCGCTTATCAAGGAGACCTCAATTGTTTTGTTGCAGATGGTTCCCAAAGGTGTTAATATGCAACTACTGAGTAAGTCAAACTTGTTGTTGAAATGCTATTAATTTTAATGATAAATTTCAATGCATATGTTACTTCTGGAGTGACATGTTTGGATTATTTACTCATAATAGCTCTAAATTCTCAAGAACCGTGAGAAATAGTCACATGCCTGTGTCCTAGCAACATGACTCAAATCTCTCTGGATTAGTTAAAGCATGCATTTTGAGAATGTGGTACTCCAACAATACATCAAAAATACCAGGTCTTGAGCTGTTAATGCTTTGTGTGGGGCATTTGTAAAAGAAACAACACTGAATTACAATATTTCCCAACCCTGCTGCGGCTTCTTCCAAAAGGCTTCCAAAGCAGCCTAGAAATTTCCATTAAAGATAGTTAATTTTGTAGCTCTCTGGCGTTGTTCACACTGGTTAATTGTGAGGTAGTGCTGGTTATTTCTGGAATTCCACCACTCTCAGGGCTAAAGAAACCAGAAGATGTGAGCTCTTGGCTGAGGAATTGGTGCTGTAACGTTGCTTCTGTGAACGGCTGGTAGATTGCTGTCAGGGAGCCTAAGGGACAGGGTGGACCCAAAAAGAAGGGTGGTCTGCTCATGTGGTCATCCTTCGGTTCAGCCTCCGGTAGCTGGGAGTAGGCATATTTTACTAAGTACAGCTCTTTTAGAAAGATAGTTTGGAGACTGCTGCTTTCTGATAGGGCTCTTCGTGGGAAAGCTAGTAATTAGCCAGTACACCAAAGCCTCTAATATATTTCTCTTGTGTCTTCCAGCTGACAGACTATCTCGTGTACCAGGGGTTAGCAGCCTTCATGAGGTGCATGTGTGGGAGCTTGCAGGTGGGAAGAATATTGCTACTCTTCATATCAAGTGCCAAACCCCTACTGATTACCAAGATGCTGCTTATAAAATACGGAAGGTTTTCCACGAAGCAGGGATCCATTCTGTGACCATCCAGCCCGAGTACACTGACCACAAGACCACGCAGCTACTATGCAGCTCGCCCTGCATCTCAAAAGCTTGTGACTCTCAGCTATGCTGCAGTCAACGGGAGGCCCCTCTGGCTAAAACTAATGGCTATACTGACATAAACGATAGTAGCCTTTCTGCACTGCATAAAGACAATGGTTCCAGTAAAAATGATACTGAAATCTCTATTNCCATCCAGCCTGAGTACACTGACCACAAGACCACGCAGCTACTATGCAGCTCGCCCTGCATCTCAAAAGCTTGTGACTCTCAGCTATGCTGCAGTCAACGGGAGGCCCCTCTGGCTAAAACTAATGGCTATACTGACATAAACGATAGTAGCCTTTCTGCACTGCATAAAGACAATGGTTCCAGTAAAAATGATACTGAAATCTCTATTGAGTTCCCAGTGGCAGAGGATAGCATTAAAAACGTGAAAAATTGTGGTGTGTCTCGTGACAAATCACAGTTGAGCAGTACACGACTTTAGGCAATTCCCTCTGCTCAGTGTAATGTTTTCATTAGAACAAATGTATCCTGGCTGGGAACGGGGTCCGTCAGTGGTTGTGGCTGAAGTTGGCGTGGCAAAAAGATTTCCGTGCTTTAGCTGTAAACCAAAATACACCTAAAAACCCCGTTGTATCTGAAATAAGGATTAATATTTCCACGAAGGGTGTTGCATTCATCTAAGATTTTTCTGGTCCAGCCTAACCCAGCTCCTTACCAAACTACATGTGAACTTCTGTTGTTAGAGCGGATGGGGCGTATCGCTGTCTGCACTGATGCTGGCAGTTAATGGCCGGTGGCACTGGGAATGAAACTCTGGCCTTTTCTGCTGAAGTGAGCCGTTTCCTGAAAGCCCTGTGGCCAGTTCATGATTGCACTGGGCTGAAGTGCAGTATATGTATAAATGACTTTGGTAGAGACGCTTTACTGAGCCTTAAACCCCATTTTTGCATAGACAGTTTATGTTTAACAGTAATGCTTGTGCTTCTGGCCAGTGGGGTTTGTGAATGAAATTAAGAGTGTCTAAGGGGGAGGGGAAGCACTCAGGAATTTTGACTTGCATTGTTTTCTTGATCGACTCCTGTATTTAGGGACAGAGCAAAGACAGGTCTTGCTTCTCTACTAGTAATACTGGAGCCCTAGCCTAATCACAGATAAGTATGCTAAAAAATAGGCTTATTGTCACGAAAGTGAAGAAATACTTACTAATGTCATCTGTACTGATTCTAGTGAATGGAAATGCAGACAGTCATTCAGCTAACTTTTATCTTGTTCACTGTTGTGATTGTACAACTCAGTCTTTTTTTTTAATTTTTTTTTTTCTCCTGACAACAGAAATTATAATAGCCATGGTCTGAATTCATATTTGTGTGGGATTATTGCAGTATATTTAACACTGAGTGTCTGTCATTATCATGCTGAATAAATAAGCTAATGTGTTTATTATGAACAGTTAAAATTCTGCAGTTCTATTATTAAGACAAAATTTAATATTGTATTAATTAAGAAAGTCCCTTTAACATTTTCTATGCAGTGTTGTCACTTAGAGAAGCTTTAAAAAAATTACAGGAAATTTTTCCTTGTTTAGTCTTGATTATTATGTGCTGATTTATTTTAAATGTCTAAGCCCTCCCTTCTGCCCTGCTCTTCCTCCCTCTACCCAAAGGTGTACTTCAAAGTGTATTTAGTGAAGCAGTTCCTTTGTTTTTTTGGTGCTTGCCTTTTCTTTAAGGCATGCGAGGGTGCTCTAAGGAAAACGAGGTGATGTGGCCTGTCACCAGTGCTGGATTTAGGTCAAGTCTGTTCCCCAGGTTTTTCGGAAAGGAAGCCCGCTCTCTAATCCACACTGAGCGTAGTCCTTAGCCTCACCGGCTATACAGACCAGATCCAGAAGCTTTCAAATACGTTTTGCTGTCAAGAGAAGCCTTTCAGTGGTCTGTGTGGCACGGGCAGGCTATTTTATTCATTTATTTATGGGAACACCTCTATAAAATAGCGGAGTTCTTACCTCAGTGACGCCTTAACAGAAAGGGAAAATTGATTCCTCCCTGGGCTGGGAAAATACCAGGACCTGCTTGTAAGGCTAGCTTGAAAGCAGCCAACTCCTTATTAATAAGGATGATTACATTAAGTAAATTAATATTAAAACACACAGCAGGCTATTTTGCTGCATGGAAAATGGTATTTACTGAAGCAGTGATTGCAGTCTAAACAGCACATTTCTAGATTTGTAGTTACCCCTTTTGAACAGATTCTTGAGTGAATTAATATATTTTCTAGCCTTCCATCATAGGCTTGTGTTATATAAATTAAACGATGTGCTAGTATAATTGAAAGCTTGATCCTCCAGTCTGTTTGATTCTGTTGGCAGCAGCAGGATCTTGCTTGGCAGTTATTGCACGAATTGATGTAAATCAGGAACCATTTTAAGAATTGCTCTGTCTTTTAAAAGCGTGTTGCATAAAGTAAGACAGCCCCTTCTTCTGTACTTTTTGTCCTTATTTTCACAATGTTTAAATGTTGGGGTTTAGATGTAAATAATAAATGTGTTTATAGGCTTTTTGAGAACTGGAAGAGAAAGCTCCCAAAATAACAACAAAGTCTATGGGAGAACTTGCATCCCAGATACCCTCTAGAACAAACACGCTTTCATAATTATGCATTTGTGTCTTAAATCAGGTAATCTTTTTATATATACATTTTATGAAATGGTTGAAAGATGGAATGGCAGTATTGTTTACTCTGGAATTAGAGACAACTGTAGTAGGTGTAACGTTGGGGCATTTGACAAAATGGACCATCTTTTTATTTATCCTCCAGTGTTTGTTAAGACCTGTGGTTATCTATTTTTAAAATTTTTAAAAGTATCGTAACCTGAAAACACAATGAAGTAACGTTCTTAAACTTTTTTTTTCTTGTCTGGTTAAATGTACTGTATTTTTTGCCTGTGAACAAATAGGAAAATACCAGGGATTGTAGAAATCTTCAGGTCTAGAAAACAAGCAGATTTAAAATTTGCTCTATTACTTCAGCAAGCAAAACCAGCGGAGCTGTATATTGATGAGGTGAACCTTGCAATTTCTGTGTAGGGACTTTCAGAGTATCCAGCTAAGGTTTCTGACCTGGTATCCTGGCCTGCCTTTGAGTCCTGCAACAACACATCTTTCTTCTCTGTTTTAAGGGTGTCACAACTAGTCTCTGCTGGGTGGCCCTTCTCTACTTCTGTAGAAGGCTTTGTTCCAATCAGTGTCTATTTTGTGTTGGCTTATTTCCCTTCTTGGTATGTCTCTCTTAATTCTCTTGAAGTATGCTCACCTTGTTTTGAAATACAGTATATTTCAGTATTTGCCCTTATCTGTGGGCACTTGTTCTAAATTCAGTTTTGTAGTGTATTGCACTGTCATTGAAAATCTCTTCTCTGGCCCTATTAGCTTGATTGCTTGTTTTCCCCACCAATTCAGTAATGTGAAATTTCTGATGTTTGCAGATTGATTGTGCTACCCTGTCCTCTTCAGCTGCTCCCTTCTGATTGCACCATTATGGCATTTGGTTTCTCTTGCAGTGATAGCCCCTATCTGCCTGTCACTGTCTGTAGCAAAGGACATCTGCTTAAAACACCGGTGACTTTCAACCGGTCATCCAGCTCACGTAGCCCTCTGATCCGTAACCAGTCATACATGTGACCTAGTTGTATGACAACAAAACATGTGCTAGCCTTGGCAGATAGTTTTGGAGCGAGAGTGAAATCTGGAATAAATTAACATGGCGTTGAATGCAAAAGCAATTTATGGCCTTCATCAGTCATGGGCCTTTCTTTAAGTGCGTTCAATTTTTTGTCACTTTATTATATGTTATCATTGAACCAAATGTGTCAATTTGAACAGTTATTTTCCCTTCTGTAACTCTGTAAATGCAGATCTTGCCTTTGCTCTTGTATTTGAAGAAAAATAACAGATGCTATTTTTAGGAGCATTGCCTTTGTTTTACCGAGTTTTCAGTTGACTTCCTTTTCCTTGTGTTCTTTGAGAAACTTATTTTGACTTGTAGGGCAACCGTGGTTTTCTTTCCTCTTACTGTTTTTCTTATTCTTTGTCTCTTCAATAAAAGCAGTATGGTTTTGCTAGCCTTCTGGTCACAGTGATGTACCCATAATACAGTTTAGAAATACCTCTTTTATGCACTGGTTTAATTTTTGCACTCCATTTTATTCAAACTCACCTGGTTTCTGCTTTTGCTATGTCATCTGCTTTACCATTGCAAACCACTTTTTGACCTTGTTTGGTTCTTTCTGTTCTTTCCTCCTTGCCCACTTGATTATAACACTTACTGTCCTGAATGCTCCCTTTTATTCTGAACTTTGGAGGGAATATGCTAGCATCTGTATTTTTCCACAGTGAAGTTTATCACCCAGAGTCTATGGATGTCTTGATGTGAGCTACTCCAAGGACTGTTTTATGTCCTGTGATCTGTGTTGAAGTGTTGTCTAAGAAGTCATCCGGACTTCTATATTTAAATTCTTTATAAACACTCTACCTGAATCAACTTTTTAAAGGAACTTGGTTTCTAAGCCTGAGAAGGTATAATGAAGTCACTAGGGTTTGTTAGTCATTCATTAACATGTCAGGGGAAAGCTTGGATCACTAACTGGAAAGCAGATGAAAGGGACACTTCTGAAAAGATAATCCAAACACTCTGAAGATTTCTATAGGTTCTACTACTTACTCTGCTGTAAGTGGAAGCACTTTCTATGTTAAATACTTTATCTGAACAGTGATAGCTTGGTATGAGGGTGTCACTGTATAAAGTTGTTACATTTATGGAGTTGTGTTGCTTAAAAGTTTCCTCCAGTTTTTCTGTTCATGATATGATTTAAATAATATGCCAAAATGTAATTTCCATGATTGCTGAATCAATGAATGGAAAAATCTCAGTGTGGTTTTATTAACTATTAGTGAAAAATTATGTAAAGTTTTATGTACAGTTAATTTTTTTTCAAAATGAAGTTTGAATGTCTTGTAAATAAAGTGTATTTTTAAATAAACCTGTTGTTCTGAGCTTGGTGTACGTTAGTGATAGGGAGCTTGTGTCAGTTTGGATAATTTTAAGACCTTTGTGTGAGTAAAGTTTGCTCTTAACCTGTGAGCTTGTTAACATCAGGATTAAAACTGCACAGTCCAAATCTTTTTCTTCTTCTCCTAAAGTGGTGTTTTTCAACATTTATTAATCCAGGCATGACCTTGTCTCTTTGAAAAGAAATCCCAGGATCACTCGAGCAGCATTGCTGTGATGGTTTTCATGTACAGCCAATAACAGTAATGCTTGCTATCAACTCTCCAGAGAAGTCACTGGAGCAGCCCTGTAGGTTTGTGGCTGAACTTGTCTCTGCTGAAGTGGGGTCAAAGTTTAACTCCCTTAAAGCATGGTTCCTTGCTGTGATGGGTTGATTTTCTTCTTTTAGTGGGGTAGCTAACATGTTTGTTGTCTGACGCAAGAACACATACCTTGGTCAACAGAGACAGCAGGCATTTGAGTAGTCATGAAGCATTAGCGACTACTTCTATATTAGTAAATTAAATACACCTGGGGGATATTCTAGGGCACGGGGACCAACCAGCATAGAAGAGCTTGCATCTAGGCTAGTAAAATACTGTCTCCTGCAACAGGGTGGCTCTGTGCTGATGGCTAACTGAGATTAGGTCCTCGACTCTGGACTGTGCCCGTAAATGGCTTGGGGGAGCAGTAATTGCCACAGGCCAGGAAACGCTTGAACAGTTTACTAATACAGACGATCATGGTTCATCCCCAGGCACTGTTTAATTTGCTAATATTGATGAGGCCCTCAGTCCTTCAGCCTCTGTGCTGTTTGGCAAGGTAGCAGTACCTGCAGATAGAAAAGGAGATGAAGCTGGTAGTGGTTTCTTGGGATCTGGGGTTGAAAGATTTCCTCTCTTTCCACACCTACACTGTGCTGTATCAGTGTGCAGGGCAAGCTGGGAGGGGAAAGGCTGCCTGGATCAGCAGTGCAGTCAGTAGATAACACTATCATTGCGGCTGCTTGCATGGCTCTGGAAACAAAAGGAGCAAGGTAAGTGTCACGTTCGATATGGCGTTGCACTTTGCTTTGCCTCCTTCCAGTCCTAGTATATTTATTTTTCTCTAGCGTTTACACATGTCTAGTAAAGCTCTGTGTCTGTTTAAACACACAGACTACTCTGTTGTGAGGAGATGGAAAGAGAAATACATAAAGAGGCTTTGGGGTACATATGGGAAAATGAAACCATAAAGAAAGACATCATGCAAGTCATTGAAATGGCATAGTAGGTCCATAGCCTAGTGTACAGAAAGTTTTGTAAGTAAGGGATCACATAATTCAAGAGACAGAAAGCAACTCTTTTTTTTCAATGTACACCTTAAAAATCAAGTCTTGTAAAAAGCATCTGTTGTGGATGAGGCGATCCCCCAAGTTTTAAAACAGAAGTACGGCAGGCAGTAGAAAATCAGTACGAGTACCATAACATCTTGAAGAACAGCACTTGCTTTAATTAGCTATTTCTCTTTAAAGTTGCCATATGAAGAAGGGATGGTAGCCTTTCTGCATACCCGAGTTTCCTTTGCTTCCCTAAAGTGTTTTCTTATTGCACAGTCTGGCAGCGTGCAGGGTCTACCCTGTGATAAAACACCCGCTGGCATCACAGTACCTGCAGCTCTTGTGCTGGCTATAGCACGCTTCAGACATTTGCACCCAAAGGGTGCTGTGCAGTTTCTAAGAGTGTGAGTGCTTGGTCAGCCCTAAATTGTCTGGTGTAGCTTGATAAGTCACAGCAGAGGGAGATGATCAGGGTCCCCAAAATGATCGTGAGCCTCTGCACGGTGCTGAGAGGAGCTGCTCCCCAGCCCTTGCTGAGGAGCAAGAGGGTCCTGCTTCTCCCCCAGCTTGCAGTGGTGGAGCACGCCTGCCTCTCTGCTGCGGCAAAGCGACTTTGTGCATCCCCTGGGATGAACTTCAGCTGCTTTGGGGGAAGGATTTGCTGAGGTTTTTGGAGAGGAAAGAGTGGGGACCTGCACAGCTCCCTCGATGGCCCCCAAGCCCCAATTCTTTGAATAGCAGCTGTGCATTCAAACACAGTCTCTGAGGCCATCTGGAAGCTGGCAGTGGTGTATATGTTGTCTTTCTGCCTCATAATCGTGGATCCTTTTTACATGAAGAGAAGGGACTTGGAAATGTGTTGAGGCTTTTTTACAATTTTCCTTAATTCCCATTGTCTCCAGATGTGAGCTTTTTCATTTGTTTCCAGTAACTCTAATTTGCCTCTGCTCTTCAGTGTCTGAGATACGAAATGTGATCTTAACGGACCAGCTCCTTACATTCACAGTCACAGTAAGTTCATCTACCCTGAAAGTAATACGGGCTCTTCTTTTATGCTAATGTGCCAGTGCTGTATTTCTGCACTGAAAAGGAAGGGCAGAGATCCCAAGGTATAGTTCTCTAAGGGCTGTGAAGTTCTATAAATGAGAAAATGGATTATGCTTCCTCCTGGTTGTAAGGCTGGGTACTGCTCCTCCAAGAAGGAAACATCATTTTGGGCTGACGTGAAGGCTATCCCCAAAGCCTGCCTTTGGCAGACTAGCATCACTGTCCTTGTGGTTCCTTCAGCTTTGCCAGTCCAAGAAGGCAGGGATTCGGCTCCGGATGCAGTAACACGGGAGCAAATTATCTTCTGGTGGAAGCAAGCACAAGTGTGTTGGCTAGAAGGAAGTTCTGGCTGTTTTAACCAGCTGAAAATTTGGCCCTGTGCCCTGCGCCTCTCCACGTGGTAGGGAACTGGGCTGCTGGCACGGCAAGGAGGGGCTACACAGCCACTCAGCGGTCACCTTAAGGGGCTGAAAATTTATTTTTCTGGCTACAATGGGCATCTTCAGGGGCCGTGGAGCAGTAAGGCAAGGACCCGGTCTCCTGCTGCCCCTGGTGCCAGTGTACATGCGTGTGTATATATATATATATGTATAACTTCTAACAGAAGTCAAAAACTTCTGCTAATAATGTTATCTTTGCAACCCCCAACTAACACTGCTGTTATGTTTCCTTCTGAAAGACCAATACTGCCTCTCTTAAGCACTCTGTGTCCCAGCCAAAGAGGAGTCATGTGAGGCAGCAGCAACGGGAGACCGAGGTGAACAAAGAGGAGCCTGGCTCACAGGGCTCTTTCAAAGTAGTTCACTTGGCCAAGGAGTTCGGCAGCTTGCCTGTGCCTTCTTTGAATCCAGCACCTCTCATACAGCCCCAAGCCTGCTGCTGCGTGGGTAAGGGTAACCTCTGTAGGGGACACACACACACAGAGCAAATGGGAGTTTTTGCTTCAGTCACAGTGCTGTGCAAAATATTGCTTGCTGGGTAGACCCGATATCTTCTGTCGAGTATAGCCTTCCTGCTTATCATTTTGAAATTGGACCAATTCAGTATGTCAGGATTGCATAGTTGCCCTTTAAATACTTGCGCATCTGCCTGGCAGAAACTGCTAGGGTCTAGCGGCAGGGTTTTGTGTGTATTTGGTACATTGTCTGTAGCATTAATAAGCACTGCAGTGGGGATCCCAGCTATGTGAGGCAGCTTTCTGCTAGGTACTGAAGTTGTGTAAAGCGCAGAGCCATAATAAGTGGACTTCTCTTGTTGCAAGGTTCATGCTGATTTTCCCTGCTGTGGCTGATCTGGGCAGAAGGGAGCACAAAAGTGGTCTTTAAAAATTAGCTGGACATGCACAGGCAGAAAAGAAGAGGGCACAGGTGGCCAAATACAGCCAGTCCCCTGGGGAAAGTCCTCCTGCTGCTTTGTTCAGTGGGCAGCTGCTACTGTTTTTCAGCTGACAACAACAGCCATAATCCGTCCAGCTTTTATCGCCCCTCCTCCAGCATGCTGGGTCCTTCTCCACCCTGACTCTATCTGGGGACTCCAAACTCCTGCCCCTCTGATCCCTTTGATTATTTTCCTTCCACTCGCTCTTCTCAGATGCTTTCTCCCTTGTCACCCAGCACCTCCCTAATCTCCTTTCTTCCTTGCCCATCTGTCCAGGGCTGCCAATCTCTCCCTTGCCGGCATGCTGCTGGCCACCTTGCGCTTGCTGTCTTTCTGCTTGGAGTCTTCTTTAGCTTAGTCCTGGAAAAAATCAAAAAGGGAAGTGTTCAGAGTGGCGTGGTCTAGGGCTTGAAAGAGCAGCCAGCTTGAAAACTAACTTGATCTTTACAGGACTGCTGCTCAATTATGTATCTAGACCTGGAGGTTGAAAATACAGTGCTGGCCAAATTTCTCTCTTTTATTGAAAAGTATCAAGGGGTGTGTTAGAGGTTGGAAAGTTTGAAGACGTGAAAACTCATCTCAGTTACTGTGGCTAAGAAGAAGTGTTTTTTAATACTAGTACTGCTAACAACATGTAAAGGAAAGGCTGTGGTGACTAGTATCGAGCAATTTAGAGAAGGGGATCAGTACAAAGATAGCCTGCAATACTGCCACTTCAGGAAATATTTGTGAACTCTCAAAGCTTTTGTGGGAAACCATGTAAATTCAGGGATACGGGAAGAATTTGACTAGACTGTTTTCCACAGCCTCCTTCAGGGTCACGCTGTGACTCCTGAGACAAAGCTCCTTCCCTCTGCTGAGTGCTCTCCCTTTGGCAAAGACCACAGATACCCTCAGGACATCCTTGAGGACCTGCCGATGGCAGCACTGACAAACCACCCCTTTTTAAACACAGTATTTGTCTTATTTGAGACCAGGCTGGCTAGACTGCAGGTGGATGGGGCTGCTGCGAGGCTGACCTACGCTCAGCCCGTTCCTTTCTGCCTTTGCTACCTTGGTCTGCTTCCCCCCAGCAGCAGCGCTCGGAAAAAACTCAGAGCATCCTTCTGTTGCGTGATTTTCCTCAAGATGTCAGAAGCATTTGAGACAGCTTGGGGCGAATACAAAATCACAAAGAATGTGCCTGCATGTGTCTCTTGTTCTCAGTTTGCTGTTTGGGGCAGGGAAGGAAAGAGATGTTTTGGGTTCAATTACAGTAGAGATTTGTATGCGCTCTTTACTCAGCACTCTGTGCTTTAGCATAAACCTCCTGACCCCGAGGAAACTGCTGCTGTCATGATAACAAGCAGACATTACGAGTTAATGCTTATAATAACATTTCATATGGTAAAAGATTTCCAGGGTTTACAACTTTGAACCTGTTATCCTATAACAGATTAATACAACTGTATTTGCAAAAGTGATTACAGGGGCACTTCTGTGATAGGCAACTTTTCTTGTATGAATGATTAAACTAATTTGACTGCGTTACGCTTTTTAAGGAAAGAAGTCTGACAGAACTTGAGCAAAGATTCCAGGCACTTAACCTTTTAATCTGAGTAATTTAAAATGAAGTCCTGCTGATTTGAAAGGCTGGTGATTCTGCCTTCACTGAAACCACGGGTATTGCAAGAGCCGTGGGACCAAACCTCATGAATCTCATGAACCTCGTGAACCTCCACTGCGACACTCGTCACTGCTGCTTCTTTTACCTGGCTGAAGCAATGCCTCTGTCCTCTTAGATTTTTTTTTTTTTTAATCTGCCCTCCCTGCCTCCAGACTTTCAATGATAAGACTGTGTTAATAAGTCTGAATTTTGTTTGCCCAGCTGAGCATTGTAAAGAAACCCTATGAAGTCTTGTTTGACTGTATACTTAGGAGTAAATATTTAAAAATGTTAACCTATACAGAAATGTCCTAAAGTTTATTGCTCTTAATATTACTAATTGTTTCTTTATTAGGAGAGCACCTGAGAACAGGTGAAGGTCAGAGCCCCGTTTTGCCAAATGTACTAGAAGCATAAAATGAGTGCCGCTTCTGAGCCTGGAGAGTTTAAAATGTAGACCAAGTTCTCAAACTTCCTGCTAATTTATTTTTATTTCAATGTGAGTTTTGCTTTTAGTGGGGTCTAGCTGTTGTGAAAGGGGTGTCAGGAGCACGTGTAACTTTTGCTTCTTGGTTGCTTTGTCTTTAACTTCAGATTTAGTGATATTGAGTCCAGTTACGAGGAAGTACATCAGGATTCATGCATGTACATATATTTTAATCAGTGAACTCATTGATTTCGGTTGTTCTGTAAATAGCTTAGGCTTAGTAAAGAGACTAAGTTAATGAGTCCATTCTTCAGCTCTGACAGGAGTGCTCAGGCTGGCTTCCAGTCCTGGTATCTATGTCGAGCTTTGTGCTTTACCTGTGGATTCAAAAAGGGACTTATATGGTCCCTGGTCCCAGGCCTGTGGCAGTCAAGGAATGATATCCTGCTGTAGATTTTGGGTTGTCAATGTAATTCATATATGATTCAAAATATAATTCAATGAACGCTTTCCAAGAAATATTTCATGAAGTCCTATGTGAAAGGCAGACACAAGCAGCAAGGAAACAACCTTTACTTTTATGGAAATCATGCTGAATTGGAGTTGCCTGGGAGTACAGGCTCTATACTTTCAGGAGTTTTATTATCTGCCTGAACGAATTCCCTTTTTCCTTACCTTCTTACCACGCTGTGTAGCCAGAAATCTGCTTTACATGCTATGCACAGAACAACTTAAGCATTTATTTTAAACAATGTGAGTTTCTTTATGAGCTACTAATGAACTACATAGCCTGCCTTTTGGAAGCACACATCTCTTCTTTTACACTGCCCAGGGACCTTCTGGGTGTGACGCTGGGCTTTGGATTGCACACTCAGGGCTGGGAATCCCAGTGCTGCTGCTGCTGCTGGAAGTTTCTAATGGGCCTTGAGCTCTCTAGTTGTATAACGGGTTTCAGTAGGACAGCAAAGACCACCAACAAGGCATGCATCTATACCAAAGCCTGAGAGCTTCTTCCAAGGTGAGATGAAAGTAAAAGCTTAAAAGGAAGAGCGTGGCAATATTCTGATGACTTGTTTCTCTGCTTTAAGGTCACTTGTTGATGAAGAGCCTGTTGGAACAAGTGGCGGCTTAGTCCTTATGTGTGGGAGTGAAGCTAGGAGGGTGTTTTGTGGAGACCGCAGGGTTTCTGAACAATAAAAATCTTTGCTACTCCTCTTTTCAGCACAGGAAGGACTGGTACAGGGAGTCCTGCTGCGGGGTGGCAGCAAGGAATCAGCAGGACTCATCTGGTGCGGGTCAACTTGACTGACACAAGGACAGGCTGCTCTCTGGAAAGCTGAACTTCTTCACACCAAGAGAAATTTCAGGAGATGGCAAGAAACAGCAGACTACTGGCATTTGTCAGCTCCTATTGGACTTGCTTTCCTGATCAGAAGCTGCTTAGTAGTGAGAGAAACATAAACTTTATGTGGTAATTCCCTGGCAGTCTTCTGTGGTACTTAGAAGGCATGGCCCTAATGAGCTGCTGTTGGTCACGCACTTGCATCTCAGAATGAAATAAGCTAACTTAATGTAAACTGAACCACGCTTTAGTTTTTATTCAATGGAAAAAATCAGAATGGGTTATGATATCACTGTTACCTTAGTGATGTCTTTGGTTACACGTGCATCTGCCTGGGCCTGATGCAAATAAGCAGAAAATACTACGACACATGGGATCTGGTGTATTTGTCTTTCTGCAGTTGATATAATATATTCACCCTCATCCCCAGGTACTCGAGGTTTCCTTCTTACTCATATTTTCAAGCTGTTGAATGCCTGTCTTTTTCTAACACTTTTCTTGTTCTTTTAATTTACCTTTAGTATATGATTTCCTAGGGGTTTTGCCTGTTTTCATAGGAACAAACCAAGGCAACAAATGAGCCAACAAAGAGAGGAGTCCTGCTGGACTTGATACTAGTGAACAAAGAAGGACTGATTGGGGATGTGAAGGTTGGGGACAGCCTTGGCTGCAGCGACCATGAGATCGTGGAGTTCCGGATTCTGCATGGACGAAGCAGGTCAACAAGTAGGATTAGAACCCTGGACTTCAAGAAAGCTAACTTTGCCCTCTTCAAAGACCTACTTGGAGGAATCCCATGGGTTAGGACTCCAGAAGGCAGGGGGGCCCGAGAGAGCTGGTTGGTATTCAAGAACCACCTCCTCCAAGCTCAACATCAGTGATCCCTACGAGTGAGAGGTCAAGCAAAGGAGGCAGGAGACCTGCACAGGCGAGCGAGGAGCTTCTAGAAAAACTCAAAGGGAAGAAGGAAATGTACAGGATGTGGAAAAAAGAACTATCCACTTGAGAGGAATACTGGAATGTTGTCAGGGCATGCAGGGATGCAACGAGGAAGGCTAAGGCCCACCTGGAATTGAAGCTGGCGAGGGAGATCAGGGACAACAGGAAGGGCTTCTACAGGTACATTAGTAGCAAATGGAAGACTGGAGAAAATGTGGGCCCACTGCTGAACGAGGAGGGCACCCTGGTGAGAGAGGATGCAGAGAAGGCGGAATTACTGAATGCTGCCTTTTCTTCAGTCTTCACTGCTAAGGCTGGCTCTTAGGATTCCCAGTCCCCAGAGGTAAGAGAGAAAGCCTGGAGAAATGAAGACTTCCCTGTGGTTGAGGAGGATTGGGTCAAAGACCACTTAGGCAAACTGGACACCCACAAGTCCATGGGCCCTGACGGGATGCACCCACGAGTGCTGAGGGAGCTAGTAGATGTTATTCCTGTGCTACTGTCCATCATCTTTGAAAAGTTGCAGAGAACAGGAGAGGTGCCTGAGGATTGGAGGAAAGCCAATGTCACTCCCATCTTCAAAAAAGGCAAGAAGGAGGACCCGGGAAACGACAGGCCAGTCAGTCTCACCTCCATCCCTGGAAAGGTGACGGAACAGCTCATACTGGAAGTCATCTCAAAGCACATGGAAGAGAAGA
>VZSC01019431.1:323135-337354 GCA_013398225.1 Steatornis caripensis
AGGACAAGGGGCAACGGGCACGAACTGGAGCACAGGAAGTTCCACCTGAACATGAGGAAGAACTTCTTTACTGTGAGGGTGACAGAGCCCTGGCAGAGGCTGCCCAGGGAGGCTGTGGAGTCTCCTTCTCTGGAGATATTCAAAACCCACCTGGACAAGTTCCTACGCCACCTGCTCTAGGGGCACCTGCTTTAGCAGGGGGGTTGGACTGGGGGATCTCCAGAGGGCCCTTCTGACCCCTATCATTCTGTGATTCTGTGAAAATGGCAGTGCCCTCAGGGGTCTGCAGGCACATAAGGGAGCACAGCAGTGGGGGGACTTCTGACTCAAGCAGAGATCCTCCATGTGTGCCAGCATTTCTGTAGGATGAGGTTTATTTTGATAGTGAGATTCACAGACAGGCAATGAAGATGCCTGTTGGACGTACACTCTTGTCAACAATATTTCCATCCTTGTTTCATTTTGGTTTTCTCTTTCTTTTCTTTCACATCTCCACCATCAGAAGCTAGTCTTCATTCCTCTCCTTCTTTTATGTCTGCTTGGCCAGAAAGTCTTGTAATCTCTGCAGTTTCCCCATCCCATTCCCAATTACCTCCTCTCACCTTCTCTCTTCTAAGCTCATCTAGTTGCGGTCTTGCAAGTGTTGGGCTCACAACCTTGATGGTTACAGCGTTGGTCAATGTGTGCAGCATGTTTTCAGATTTACAAATAAGCTCAAGGAACATGCTGGGATTGCAAGTAGGCATCCCACAGCTCCAACCTTCGATGCCGGGGAGCAAGACTTGTCATGTCACAAGTCCCAACAACCTTGTTTTTATAGGGCGGCGCTAAACACACTTCTGCCAAACAAGGAAGGAAGCAGTTGCACCACATGGCCTTCTGCTCTCCAGTCAGGGTCCAATTCGGTGCTTGCTTTAAGACATTTAAAGCAGCCTGCTTTGGGTTTATTTCTGGGGAATGGAAGGTGACTGATAACCCTCCTCCCCATCACAGACCTATATACAAAATCCCCCAAGGGAAAGTGAGATGTCAGCAAAATAGAGAAATTTAGTGGGAAGTCATACTGAATGGTGGGAAGAATGAGGACTGAGTCAGCCTTCTTCACCTTTAGACCTGAAGATCAGCTTAATCTCCAGAGCCATGATGATGTCCAGAGCCTGGTTCTAGGTGTTGCCGTCTTTGCCTTGACATAAGCCAGAGACGCAAGTCTGTACTGAGTAAAATCTTTCACTTGCACTGACTTCATATTGATGTTGCAAATCGAATTAATCCTGGGAATTGATGGAGTAAATCAGGGGAGAGCCTGTGCCATGGTATCTTGTAAGAAGTCTAATCTGAAATGCAATAGATTTAAAACCCTGGTGAGCTTACTAGGTGCTGGATCATGGTCAAAGTTAAAGTTTATGATGACTCGTGTACCTTTGGTATCAACAGGCAGTTGGTTCTTGAGTCACTAATAATTAATAATAATGATTCATAGAAGAGGCCAAAAGTGGTGGTCAAAGGTGAGATGAATCATGCTGCCAGTGAAGCTCCATTTTGCTACCAATCTACATCTTCCTAAGCCTTGGAGCTTTACTCTTTCAAAAGAAATAGTGATTCTCTGAAAAGCAGCTGTGAGAATGGCTTCAAGGAAGCCTACATTGTCTAACTACCGATGTTTTGTGAACAAAAGCATCCTGCTCGTGTTTAAAACCAGTGTTTTCTCTCCTCATTGCCAGTCCTAAATACACCTGTGGTTCTGTATCCTTATACATTGACATCCCACGGAGTGAGGCTTATAATGCCACGCTGTTGACTACAAGGGCTGTTCCTCCAGCATTGCATAGGAGGAGCTGCAGCATGGAGCAGGTTGTGAGGTATCTGGGACCATGCTAGCTGCTGTCCCTCTGCCAGGATGGGCATGGCCTCATAATTGCTCTTCATTTGCATCTCTTTAATAAAGGTGCTGCAGGCCAAATTGTCACCTCTGTTGCATTGCCATCTGCAGTACTTTAGCTACAGGTAAGCTCCCTTTGCAAAGGCAATGTCAGGTCTTTGCTAACATTAGTCAAATTCAAAGTCTGTTGAAGGTCCAAGCTCACTGAAGTCCTTGCAGGGATTCATACATCACTGTCCTGGGGGTCAGGAGCCAGCTCTATGGGTTTTTGTATGTGGGAGGGACCTCTTGCTGGACTCATCACTCATCCTTTAGTTGAGGTCAGTATTTGAGGGAGAAGGTGCATTTGTTCAAAGCATGCCCAGGTTAATGTGTGCTAGGACTGCCTTCCAAAATAGCAACACTTACGTGTGCTCAGTACAAGCAATTCTAAAGTAATAAATCCAAATGTTTCAAGATGTTGTTGGGTAAAAGCAGATGACACAGCACAGAGGAGGAGACGTGTCATGCTGGTTGACTTAAAGCTGACTGGCACATTATCTCATAGTATTCCTCATATAAGGAAATTATAATGAATAAACTAGTGACCTTACACCTAGCCTTCAGCTGAAGTATGCAGCAAGGCTTGAAGAAGTATGTAAAGGAAGATCTTTGCACAGCACTGATCTTTCTTAACTTCCCTTTCCTCCAAAATATGATTAAAAAAACTATTTAGTGAAATTTCTCCTGCAGAAAGAATATCCTTTACAGAGTTTGTTTGCAGTATTACAAACAATATGTCATATTAATCTAGCAAGCAGAATCATGCAAGATTCCTTAATGAAATATATAATAAGCCACTGTGAGTATTGGTGGGCAATACTGAAAACAAGGTGGTGTTCGACATTTCTTATTGCAAGGAAAGTAATGCTTCAATTATCTCAGATGAACACAACAAATTTCAGGTCTGAAAATCTTAAGAAGTTGATCAGCCAAGGTGATCTTTGTTAAGTTAGATCTTTGTCTCAAAGAGGTAGCTTGAGGGAATACATTTTCTCTTTGCCTTAGGAGACAGTTTTTTTTTTCAGATGTCTGTCCATTTACCACTGAATTCTGATGCGGTGTGGAGTTCAAAGCATTTTCAAGGTATGTTTCTGCATGATGTCACTGAAGTTTGGGAGACCTAAACAGTCCTCGGAAGGCTGTTTTGATTTTGATTGCAGCGGACTAATGATCCTTGTTGATAGATGTAAATTTTTTCTTTACAGTCATTGTTTTCCTTACTCTAATTTCCAAGAAGATGGGAGGTTTTTATTCAGTCCCTACCTTGGAACGCTAACAGTCTTCCCAAGGTGAGTTGTTTAGCAAAGGATTAAATATGTCTGGTGGGACATAGTTTATGATGATAGAGGTGAGACCAATGTGCAGGGAAAACTGGATTTTAAGAGCAAGCTTCCAGAGGAAGTCAGAGCTTGTCCACAGTAAAAGTGGTAACGTATTCCATGTATAGGTGTAAGTATTAGAAAGTAGGACAGAGTAGAAAAAAAATTATTTCAAAGTCTGGAAAGAGGAATAAGAAATATTAGTTACAGGCTGTCCCATTTCCTTTCATCTGAAACTTTTCCTCCAAAAACTTTTTGAAAATTGATTTTTTCAAACAGTCATCTTCTTTTGGACTGTCTGCCTCTGAGCCATGAGAAAACTTGGCCGTTTCAAAAGGCCTGGCACAATTATGAGTTAAAAAATAAAGCAGACCAATCCACCCCCCCAAACCCAGGCCCTTTAATTAAAGGTAGTTGAAAAAAATCTTTTCTTACAGTCTGTTGAAATTAATTTTTAACCATTTCTTCCCCAATGTGTGTGACAGTCCTTGTTTCTTCTCTGTTCTGTAAACTAGAACGTAGGGGAGTAGTTGTTATCATCGTTGCGTGCTACCAACAGTCTGCACAAAGGTAGCAATGCCTGTGACGCAGGCATCCACATGTATGCCTGACATTTGAGGCATTTTAAATAAAAGTGAGAGATACGGTGCCCTAGTTTTGGCTGGGATAGAGCTAAACAGAAGATCACCTAGGGGAATTAACACAGTCTGAACCTCATAACTCTCATAACTGTAATAGGCAAGAATTTTCCATTGCACTTTCTCCTCTACAGTGGAAGTATTTGTTTTTCTTTGGAGATGATTGAAGAATTGCTGACCAGACCTAAGGTATGGCGTCTTTTCCCTGCAAGGAGGGGGATGTCCTGGATACAAGTTATGTGCATCTTCTGATCGCGGAACCAGTCAACACTGTTGAGTCTGCCATGGGGGCCAGCAGGTCAATCATTTAGTTCCTCTTTCTGCCACTGCAGGACATTTCCCTACATTAAATTTCTCTAGTGTAGTATCAGGGCCAGTTTCAAGTGGAGGTGATTTCCCTTGCGGAAGGCATTCCTTACTTGACTAGATAAATGCTGAGAAAGGATGTAGAATTACTTTACCATAGCCAGGGGATATGGTGTAGGGATCTGCAGCTGGGAGTCGATGTTGCAGTCTTTCTCAAAAAAAAAAAAATTACTGTTCACTGAAAACCAGCAATAAAACAGAGGAAGAATGAGACGCTTTCTACCAAATAGCAAGACACCATGACAAAACCTCTGCCTACACAGCAGTTTTCAGATTCAGATGACGCAGATCCTGGAGCCCATTTGTGCAAGTTATCAGAGCCGTCTGGTGACAATGAGTTTGCTCCTCTGCTATCAGCCTTTCCTAGTAGCCGTTTGGTTCACCTTATGGTTTGAGTTCACACACGAGGTGGTTAACAACCCCTTAAGAATTTGCTCTTTGTAGGTAACGATGAATTGTATGCCCTGAACTCTCTTAATCTCTGGATGCTATAAAAGCTTGTATGCCCTTGGTGCACAAGTTGCTTTTGCAAACAAGGCCCATTCAGTGCTCACCTTGAGCAAAGGCACCAGTCTCTGGGCTATCTGCATCCACAGGCTCTTTTCATCTTCCTNGTAAAAGCTTGTATGCCCTTGGTGCACATGTTGCTTTTGCAAACAAGGCCCATTCAGTGCTCTCCTTGAGCAAAGGCACCAGTCTCTGGGCTATCTGCATCCACAGGCTCTTTTCATCTTCCTAGGAGAGAGGTCGCCTCTGGGGCACTGGTGGCATCCACTCAGCCCATTCCTGCCTCCCGTTTGTGTCATTCCCGAGTGCCTGGAATGAGCTCAAACTCTCACTGTACGGACAAACAAGAAGTCATTTACTCAAGCGTCAGTCTCAGTCCTCACAACCGGTCTCTTTGTCGTATTTGACAGCTGCGTTCTACCAAAGCTTCTGAGCACAGTTCCTGAAAAATCAGTAACAACAGCAAAGTTGCTAGCAGATTTTTTGAAGTGTCTGGTGTTTCAGACCTCTCAGAGAAAACCCGTCCTTTGGGATGAGTTTTTATCTGCTTTTGATTTATTTTTTTTGCATCTTTTTAATTCATCTCATTTTTTAAAGGTATTTTGTTGTTTTGAGATGATTCATGCTTCTTTCTCGCAGTTCGAAGTGTTGCGTGCTCAGGTGTATTCTAAGTGTGATTCTTAGGGGATAAATGCCATTGCCTTATGTTAGAAAGAGGACATATGGAGTGGGGGAGAAAGGCGGGGGTTATACCCCATGGATGAATGAGGAAACTGGTGCCCAGCGAGCTTGTGCTTTGCTAATGACCCCAGCTGCACAAACCGTGCTGCTGGCAGCAGGGGCTCTCGACTCCCCCTCTACCTGGGACCTCTCAGGGTGGGCTGCGGGCAGGGAAGGGATGCACGGGAGACAAAACACTTGTGTAGAAGGCCCGTTGCCTCTTAGCACCCATAAGGGTACACAGTTCATCACAGGGGAAGGGGAAAGGATCCCTTAGCCTGCAGGATGTCCTTGCTTCAGCTTTTTCAGTTGCTTCAGTTCCCCACCAGAAGCACTAGAATCACAGAATCACAGGTTGGCAGGGGTCGGAAGGGCCCTCTGGAGATCCCCTGGTCCAACCCCACACTAAAGCAGGTGCCCCCAGAGCAGGGTGCACAGGAACGTGTCCAGGCGGGGTTTGAATCTCTCTGGAGAAGGAGACTCCACAGCCTCCCTGGGCAGCCTGGGCCAGGGCTCTGTCACCCTCGCAGTAAAGAAGTTCTTCCTCCTGTTCAGGTGGAACTGCCTGTGTGCTCCTTTCTCCCAAATGAAAGCTGAAGCCACCAACGATTTCATCAGGTGCGTGGGTTATTAAACCCATGCACTGATGTGAGACTTGCCATGTTTTTATGCCTGCCGTCGGCAGTATGGTTTGTGCAAACTCACGAGCCAGCCCAGCTCCATCGGTAGAGCCGCGCGGGGCGGGTGATGGGTGCGTGCTCTGAGGGCACAGCGCTGCCTGTGCAACGCCCGTACCTGGCCCTGCGCTGGCCTTTCTTGCGTGTCTCCTGTCAATTTGAGCAGCAGCCTGTTTGAAAGCTTGTGAAATTCTGGTGTGATTCGTTGTGAATTAGTGCAGCTCAGAGGTGGGCAAGCCCCTTAAGGGCAGCTTAACCTCCAGAAAGCAGAAAGTCCGTGCTCTTGTGGGATGGACACTCAGGCAGTGAGACTAATTTTTGTGTTTCACACTTCTTGAAGGAGAGTGGGAATTTTACAAGATGAAGAATTCCTGCCAGTTTAGTGAATTTACTCCTGCCTCAGTGTTAACTTAATCTTATTTTGTCAGAAAAGCCTTCAGTTTATTTCAGTGGGCTTTACACCTATATATTTGCATGCCACTTTTTCTCCCCCCTCCCACATTTAGCTGTGTCTTATTACTGCGTTGTATCAATCTGTTATTCTGAGGTTAATTTTAATTGCAGATGTAAAATAGCTCGAAGAACTAGGTCGAATAATTCACTCTCTTAAATCAAGCAATGAATATGCATCGGGTAACGGAGCTGTTGCTGCATGGTTAGCACTCCACAACAGCACAAAGGCGTATGGGTGATCCTGGTGGCATGGTTTGGCTGACAGGGATTGGGATGCTGATAAGGAGCTGTGCCTTCTGTGCAGCTGCAGCCCTATGGAAACGAGCCCCCTCGTGGGCACTTGAAAAATGAACCGGTGTCGCTGCTTGGCAATGCAGGATGCCTGCTGAAGGCATGAAGGAAAAGATTGCCCAATATTGGGGGGAAAAAAGGAAACAAAACAAAACAAGAAAGGGGCACATTTTGTCAAACTTTACCATTGAAAAAAGATTTAAAGACGATCGCTATGAGAAGTGATAAACATCGCCAAAATGCTCATTCGGTCATTTTTGCAAAACTCTGAAAAGCACTTTTACTTAGATTTTTTTTCTCATTAAAATAATGAGATTGTTTTACCTATTACCATACATATCATCTCCTTTGGAGAGAAAAAGATTTGAATGTTTATGAAGTATGTTCTGGATGTTCATGGAAAAAAGAGTCTGTTGCGATTTCTTCCTCAAGGAGAAGGCACAAATATTTTACTGAAATGACTTCTGAATTTTTCAATCTTTTTCTGTTAAAGAAATGCAAGCAATTTGCAACGAAGAAACAAAGTCAGGCTTTGTGCTCTAACAAGCCTTACAGGCATCACCTGCTTCTGGGCCAGAGACATTGTGTGCCTTTCATTACTATCATTACTCATTGTTAGTACACCTTGTTAAGAGCAAAGCGTAAAAGAACAAGCTTACTGATACCAACACGTGTTCTGCTTCTGCATGGAGAAGTGTGACATGCCTAGACAGTGCCTGATGTGGGTCTGAGGTATCAGTTATCCTTAGTTTCCCTGAAGAAATAATTTGTAATTAATGTTTTTCTTGTTGTTGCTGCTGCTACTGTGATAAATCTGTGCAGAACAGCCTGGGGCAGCCTCCGCTGCAAGCTCCTCTCTGTGTGACCCAGCGGCGTATCACTGCACGCTTTCCTCTAGGATCGACAGCGTAGTCCTGTGTTGCAAGAAGTGCTCCCTTGTGTGAGTATAAACCTGACAACTTTTGGTTAAACCTCCAGGTGACCCTATGCCATTACCAGAGCGTGGCTCCTGTCGCCAACCCCTTGGTCAGCTCGCTGGTAGAAGGGGTGGCCCTAGACAGGAGTTACGCTAGCGAAATCTGGTTCCTTATGGGTTTGTGCTGTGTCTCCTTTCATCCTCGCCTATGTCTAACTCCAGTGCTTCCTTCCCCAGGTCCTCCATCCCACAGCTGCTCTGTGTCTCCCACTCACTGAGGTGCTGCGAGGAAACAGTGGTGCCTGTTCCACCAGGCGAGCCCTGAGAAACCACCATGTTCCTCACCTGATGTAAGCTCCTGCTTCAACCCCGCTGGGTGCCTGGTCAAGGGTGGACCCTTTGGAGCTGTCCTCCAGGCCGTGCAGCCACTTCACTAAGAGCTTTTTTTCAAGGTAGGAATTTCAAATGCTTTTATTTTCAAATGTGTCTGTTTTCAGACTTTTCTTGAGCTATGAGAAGAAAAGGCAGGACCCCAAAAGCAGACATTCATGCACCAGTGAGGCGGATGGGTGATTTCATTCCTTTTTGTGTGACTATGTAGAAGGTCTGTGCTGCTCATGATTTGTGCTTGTCTGTGTTGCTGCTCCATGTAGCTTTGGTAGAGGAGAACCATCCTTAGATCTGGATGGCAGCTTCCGTGTACGCCTTACAAATGTTTTTATTCATCACGCATGTCCTTGTGCTTTGTCATTGGAGGATCTCCCTTTTACCTTGTAATAGGAAATTGTCCGATTTGGAGGCTAACATAGGGATAGTCTTTCTTTTATATTCCCAAACTGTAAGACCTATATAAAGATAGGTGTGTGTTGGGGGCAGGAAGAGGGAAGAAAAAAGAGATGGGGAGGAAAAGAAAGGTGGCGCCTTGACACCAGCCTGAGGCTGAATGATGCCTTGGTGTCCCTATAGTCTTGTGTTGTAGTTCTCTGGAACGATAAAGCAATTTCTAAAAGGGAGAGGAGTAATGTGGCTTTAATTCAAAGTTAAGCTGGTTCTACCCTTGTCAGACAAGGCAGAATTCTGCTGTTAGGCATTGTGCATCATGTGCTTCAGAGCAGAGATATTTGAAGCTTTGACAACAGTTGTAACTTTCCTTGGTATCAGATGCCAAGTTATTATCTCGTGGCGTTTTAGTTTGGATTGAAATCATGACTGAACTAGAGGAGTTTGTCATATTCTTGGTTTGGTTGACAAAAGTTTGAAACCACTGAAATGTATGGAATTAGCTCATTCTGGGTATTCCTCACAGAATAAATGTTTGGATCACTTAGTCACACCAGTCTCGCATTAGATGAAAGCACCTGTGGAAAGCTACATATCTTGCAAAGAAGTAGTAAAATATTCCATCAAGCTTTGACTTCAACATGCCACTGAGGCTCACAAGAACAGTTCTGCTGAGTGGTGCCAGTGGAGTTCCCCTGTCGCTTATCTTTGTAAGGAGGATGCTTTTTTTTTCTAAAAAAAGTTGAGATTTCTTCTCTCCTAGTCTGTGGATGTTTCCCAAATTGCAATGGAAATAAAGGGCTTTTCATGACTGGGGCGACTGTACTTCATGGGGNTGCCAGTGGAGTTCCCCACTCGCTTATCTTTGTAAGGAGGATGCTTTTTTTTTCTAAAAAAAGTTGAGATTTCTTCTCTCCTAGTCTGTGGATGTTTCCCAAATTGCAATGGAAATAAAGGGCTTTTCATGACTGGGGCGACTGTACTTCATGGGGACCATTTTTTCCAGAGATTTTGCTAAATTCGGCTGCTCGTAGAAATCCTGTAAGAGGATGATTCCCATCATGGAGAGCAAAACAATGTGAGCTCAGGCAGGAGCGAGTCTTACAGTTGAGCAGGATTACAGCTGACCGCTTCTTCCCATCTACATCCATCTTGCAGTAATGCTTCCAAGTAGAACTTGGCTTGAAGGTGGAGCAGGTCGCTTGGTTTTTTTTGAGGTTCCTTTTTTTGTGTGTGGAGAACTTATTGTTTTGTCTGTATTGCTGCATGTGGCTGTTCTATTAACAAATGTGAAAATTTAGTAGCAACCTTTTCATCTTCACTAGAAGGAACTGAATCGGATTCTTACAGACTTGAAGCTGTCTGTGGGTAGCTCTGCTATTTTCCTTAGAAGTGAGCATCCTTTGTGGAAATCAGTTCTGTGTTTGGGACTCAAATTCAGGGAAATTAAAGCCTAACACCCTGTCCTGGACAGGTAAAGGGAATATCGGTGAAGTTTGCAACGCTTCGGCTGCTTTTTTTAAGACTTGCAAAATTTGACTTCTATACAATCTATTTTTGCAAACTTTTGTAGTATTTGTTTCCCTGCTGTACTATGCAACCCTAAGTAATCATCATTAATATGTTAATTAATGTAATGACATGTTTACACTAAGGAATAGGGTATACAGGCGAATGATGCCCAATCTCCGTTCTTTCAACATTCGAGTTGTATGTAGTATACAGGAAGTGAAAGCAATTTATGCAATTATGTAGATCTTCGAAGTGATCAGACCTGACAGACCATGGGTTTTGGGGGACTGTTGTTCTACGCCTCAGATGTACTCTCAGGCAGGCGGTTGACTCCAGCAACCTAAAGTATCCACGGAGAACCCCGAAATACATCACCCACAGGGCTTTCTTGCTGTTGAGAGTTGAGGTTGTTTTTTATTATTATAGGTTATATCCTTGCAGTGGACTAGGAGTGCAATGCAACCTTGGAACAGGCAATCACAAAATTCTGTGCCCTGCCTTCTAGAATCATGTCAAAAATGTAAACATCAACTGCTCCCAAGGTTATAGTAAAGTGAACCTGATGCGGGGATTTTGAAGCACTGGTAACGTTTAAGTACAAAAATCAGTTTAGTTCCACATTATTGTCTTTTTAGGCATCCTGGCAAATACTGTTATTGAACAAGTGTTCATTGGCAAGGTTGAGGATGGAAAGCTGTAATGCCTTTATGAGCACAGGTGACGATCCAGTCTTTGAAGTGTTTGTAGCACTCAAATGACTGGGGTATTGAAGAGCAAGATTTGAAAATAGCAGGCTCAAGGGAGGGCAGTTTGGAAGAGCAGCCGTGTAGGTGGCTGAAAGAATGCCAGGGAACAGACTCAATTTGGGCTAAGTTTTTGCTGAGTAAGGCATGACTAATAGGATTTTTAACAAAGCACCTTTAGTCTGTTGAATACATCTGTTTCCCTTGAAGAAAATAAAAAAACTTGCAAGTTTTCAACTGATTCTAAACTAAAGCTCGCTGTCTCATATTTAGCTTGTGTGGTGGGAAACTGCATGCAGTTCACTTTGGAAACCTCGCTAGGATTTAATAATCAGTGAATTGAACTACTTAGGTCGTTAAGCATTCAGCTGTTCTGCCGTCTCGGTGTAAAACTGGGTGCCTGCTTTTCATGTCAGCTGGGGTGGGAATGTTGGAGAGCAGAACGCAGAATTAATTGGCAAATTAGCATAGATTGAATTATACTTGTAGAAGCTGTAAGTAATTTAGATAGGAAGGCTTGAAGTGTTTACTGGGGGATGCAGCAGTGTGGAAAGTGCACATGGGTTATAAATGCATGGCGGCAGGAGGATATTCTGGAATATGGTAGTTCCTGAACTGGAGAACAGGTGGAATTCATGCCGTGGTGTTACATGGCATCATTAAAACTGTGTAACAGTCCTTATTTTTTTTTTTTCACTGGCTTTGTGTTTGGGGGCTAGGCATAATGTAGAGGATGACTTTTACTGATTGCAAGTGTGTCTTAGCAGACTATTGATTCAGGGATGTGATTGTATTAGTTTACCTGAGGACAAAATTTTTAACAGGAACTCCAGGGATAGGACAAGGGGTAATGGTTTTAAACTAAAAGAGGGTAGATTCAGACTGGGTATAAGGAAGACATTTTTTTACAATGAGGATGATGAAGCACTGGAACAGGTTACCCAGAGAGGTGGTAGATGCCCCATCCCTGGAAACACTCAAGGTGAGGTTGGATGAGGCTCTGAGCAACCTGACCAAGTTGAAGATGTCCCTGCTCACTGCAGGGGGATTGGACTAGATGACCTTTAAAGGTCCCTTCCAACCCAAGCTATTCTGTGATTCTATTTAGGAACCTTCTTGTTGAGAAAGGTATTAGTGAGCTTCAGTATAGTTAGCAGATGCCGGTCAGAAGGTGACAGTGCAGTTGAAGAATGACCAAAGGCTGTAATTTCTTCTTAGTACCAGGGCTTATCTTTAGTCTTTGTATGAGAATATAGACATTCTCCTTTCAAGCCTGCAAGTCTACCTCCAACCAAAATATAGTAACTCCCTGCCTGTTGCCTATGGAGACTGTTGTTCCGCAGTTATGTGTTGACAGAAGAGATAAGTAGAAAGGATTCCCAGGTCATTTAAGAAACATTTCAGCAGCAGATCTGTAAGGTGATGGGTATTTGGATGTTTATGGCGCTAAACTGATTACGTGTTTAGTCTTTTTACCGTTTTGAGGACAGTCTAAATACAATTATGAGTGTTAGCAATACTGAATATTATTTGTGAAGTAGAGCCTGGATCATGTGAGCCTTCTTTATGCATTTGGTTGGATATGATTGATATAAGTAGACTTCTACTAGAGTGGGTTGTATTTCTGTTGTATAGTCTCTGTCTTCTTTTCATGTAACACTTGCTTGAGGTGACTCCAGGTGTGTTTCTTGGAAGCAGTTTTATGTCTATTTTCTCTTTCAACTTTGGGGAAATCTTGTACTGCATCAGTTGCGTAAGATGGTATGTTCCTCGGTTGTTTTGAGGAGATAACATCAATATCTTAGTGGACTGTCTGATGTATCCACATTTTGGATGTGGAGGTTGGAAGGACAGCTGTGAATGCAACTGCTTCTAAGATTCAGCATGAAAATTCAAAAACAAGTTTATGTCCTGATAGATTTTAGTGAGCTATCTGCTATTTTAGTTTGGTGTTGTCAATTTAGTGTAATTTGTCATCTGGAGACACATGAGAAGATGAAAATTGTTTTGAAGGAGGAGAATGGTTTGGAAGTTTAACTTCTAAATGTCTGTATATGTGACTTTTTTTTTTTTTTTCAGTGATTTTAACCTATAGATGGAGTTATGAGGTGTAGGTATGGTAAAACACTTTAAGATTTCACATGGCTTTTTGTTTTAAGAACCGCTGAGTTTGGTGTGTGGTGATGGGGGTGCTATTGGCTTATGCGGAATAGATGACTGTGTTGCTGGGGTGATACCTCAGGATCTTCAGTGATGTTAAGGTGCATCACTACTCCCCAGCATGGCTTTGTCAGAAAGCTTTGAGAACATTGTTAGGGCTTCCAAATTTCCAGCAGTTTATCTGGGAACCCTCATTTTCTGGTATTTCTAGTTTTACCCTTCAAAGAAGCAAACAGAATTTCATCTGCCCATACTGACCATTTCATCTGACCATACTGAGCTGACCTTGGCAGCACTTTAGGTTTGGGGACCCATCTCAAGTAGCTTTCCTCTGGAGTTCTCTGAGGAAATGGGGTGATGGTGGAGAAAAAAGGCCAATTGCTTTACTTCTCATAGCCAAATAATTTTTTCTTTTTTTTTTTTTGGTAAGCAAGAAATACTAGCAATTTCTATTCATTAGAAAAATCTCAAATGCTTGAATTTTTATTTCATATTGGAACTGGGTTTTCTTCAATATAAAAACATTTTCCAATAAGTTCCAACTGGCTGTAAGCATAGAAGGGCTGGGAAAGGTTAGATAACACGTCATATGTATTTATAAAATTGATTTCTGCTATTTTCTGTTAAACCACACCCTTCGAATGTTAAAAATATATCAAGAAAAGGAATGATCTGCTATACCAGTGATCATATTGATTTGCCAGATATGATGACGCTGGCCTTTTGTTGTGTGACAAAGGGACATAGATGTCCAGTTCACTGCTAATGCTTGTGTCTGTAGCATGATGTTACTCTGCTTACTGCACAACATGAGGTGCATGCATTCCAAGAGACACATGAGGAAAAAAATTAATTGCCAATGGAAGTGTGATCATAGCTTTCCTAGAAATATGACTGGATGGAGTACAGTTCAGAAAATTGGGATCTCTTGTATATTTTTATAGGACAATTGAGTGCAGTTGTGGCTAGTGTCAAGATCAAGATTCAGCCTTCTTGGAGTTTGAGAGGGAAGCTGTATGTGACTCCCTGTCTTCTATTGCTTCAGTTCTGTAGCTTCATCCACATCACAGCTAAGCAATGTTATTCTGCACTGTTTAACGTTGCCCATGTAACATAGAAAGAGCCAGTAATGCAGTCTTAGTAGAAGCAGGCTTTCGGTGTGCTTTAGTTGGGTGACGTATAACATCTTTATTCATATCGTGCCAGTGAAAGTTGA
>VZSC01019431.1:346152-393830 GCA_013398225.1 Steatornis caripensis
GAAATTTTTACATGTTAAGCTTTTCCTTAAATGTTTCCTGGATGACAATAACCAAACAGCCTGGGGACCAACGCTTCCCAATGGCCAACATGTGGGAGGACCAGATTCTAGCCTGTGCTCTGCTAAATGCTAGAACAGCTTCTGTATGAGATAGAAGGAAATGCATTAGCAAGGGCTATTGTGAGACCTTGGCAAGCTTTAAATCTATTTCACCATCTTCCAAGATGCTCACTGGTAGAAGATCAGGTTTCTAGGGGTCATGACCTCCCATGACTTCCCTCCATGTACTGTCATGATGCTCAGTGTGTTGAACTGGACATGTTAGCTCTTGGGAATAGTCCAAATCGGAAACTGTGGGCAACCGCTGTCTCACCTGGCTCTAGAAGAGCTGCCTGGGATGTTCTCCATCCCTTTTCTTGGCTCCCAAAGTGATGGAGGCCCTTCAGTATACACTGACCTTACCAGAGCTGTAAGCTTGCTTGCATAATTAACACATGAGAAACAAATGCTTTTCTTTCACAGATAAGAGCAGGTAAAAAAATTATAAAGCCAAAGGAAGGAGGATAGAGCAGTCAAAAAGCACTACCAAAGCTCTGCTCCTACTGCCTGAGCTTTTGGGATACACTTATGAGCTGCTCCAGTACATTTCCTTCCCAGTACTCCCAGCAGCTCTGCAGAGGAGCCAGCTCTTGTGCAAAGGTGTTGTTTTTGCAGAAGAGTTCTGAGCTCTTGCAGAGGGTTAACGGGGGTCTGCTGGTTAGTAAAGGGGAACGGGAAATGTGCAAAAGTAACTTTATACCTAGAACGTGCAGAGATCAAACAGGATTAACATTGCACAAAACTAACACAGGCATGCGCGTGCTTGCGTGTGTGAGGCTTCAATCTGTGGTTTTGGAGAAAGGGTGGTGTTTGCTGCAGAAAGCACACTGATGCCAGCAGGAGCTGGCCTGGCTATGTCAGGGCTGCAGTTAAGAGCTTGAAACCAGCACCTAAAGCAGTGGTCAAGCTACTCAGTTGGAAGGGGTAGTTTGGGGCTGCTGGTTGCTGCTGCCTGGGTTATTTCCTTTCGTTATCTCCAGTGGCCATTGCGATACCTCAACAGCCCCCTAAACGGAGGAAACAGCCCAGGTTGCCCTCTTCCCAGCTGAGCACGTCAACTGCTTAACTATGGGACTGGGCTCCTTTCACTTCTTTTCCTCATGAGTTTTACCTTCTTGGCTATCCGATGAGGTACCCTCTTCAAGAGGGGGAATGGACTAGTCTGCTTTATTCACTGCTCGGTGCTGAGGCGCGGCTTGGGAGGGGGGATGCCATGGATTCGCGTGCCTCTTGGGCTGAAGAGACCCTAGGCATATGTGTTAGCGCCCTTCACTGCCTGGGGCTTGGCATGGGCACTTTTTTTGCACCACAGGTCCAGGCAGAGGGATCTGTTCTGGCACCAAGGAGGCTGTGTCCTACGCTTCAGATACGGACTCAGATGCTACATCTCATCAGTCATCCTGCAACTACACGATGCTGTACTGACAATTTCGGGCTGAAGAGGTCATGTATATGTACAAGCACTTGATTCAAAAAGGCCAGCAAGCTGCTTGTTGTAAATTCATACCAAATAGACTTTGTCACATGGATGTGCTTTAGCTTTTCAGTTGACCTGGAAAGCAAACTGATGTTACTCCCATGCTAAAAATGAGGGCTAATTGACTTTCTCCTAAGGGCTACAGCAGATCATAGCTATGCAGAGAACAGAGTTGTGTGCTGTCCTCAGGCTGTGCTGCCCCGTTTCAGCAACCCCTATGTGTCAAGGCCAGAGGCCAAGCTCTGTAGCTCTCCCATGCATGTCTGCACACTCTATTGAACTCAACAGGATCAAACACTTAGGAGAGCAGAATTTGGTCCTAAATATGCAAAAGATTTAAATGGGTGATTTGAGACACCAGGACAAGAGAGGGATTTCTGAAAAGTAACAAAAGGTTGTGAAATTGCTAAGGGATTAAGTTGTTTGAATCGTTGTTCCAGCTCTATTAAAAAAGGTATAAATTCATTTCAATTCTTAGCGGATTTCAAGCTGCCAATTTCTGAGCTTTCACAGCCTTTGATGTGATTCCAGCTTTCTATGATGTAAGTAGATTATTTTTTTTCCTTAATTCTGAAGAGGCCATTTCCCTCCCAACCCCCTCCAGAAAACCATTGCAGCGATCAGACTCTAACCAAACATTGATTTTGGCTCATTGTGGATATTAACCCACTTTCCACAGGAGTCTATTTTTTGTACGCTTCTTTCAAGGCTTGAGTGGAAGATGAAGATACCAGTGGTAAACTGCTATTTTAAATAACGATGACCCTAAAACACACAATGGACCATGCACTCCAGTTCCAAAGTGCGTGCATAAAGAACAGTTAATCCATCCTTTAAATACAGCCAAGTTTTGGGGTGGAATATGGTAGCTTTTTAGCATGCAGAGCAGCAAAACACAACTTAGGCTGCAGCATGAGAAATAGTTTAGCAAAAGGGAAATATAGACAGGAAGAATGCAATTATGCACCTGGGCTTAATCCAAGATACCGGAAGTGACATTTCTGCTCTGGCTGAAACAGCCCGAGAACCCTCAAGTCAGGGTAAGCTGTCGAGGCTGTCTACCTCGCGCAGTGGCAAGGACCGCCAGTGGTACCAGGGTCCTTCCTGCTGATGTGGGTAAGCTGGATCACTGCAGGTTCAGAGGACGACACCTGCCTATTGAATTATCAGTGTCTACAGCCTGTAGCATTTCTAGCATAGTTATACCTCTCACAAGAATAATACACTGTGTGAGAATTGCTGAAATCGCAGCTCAGATGTGTGTGGCTGAAGATACTGATGCACATTCGGGACCAAAAATAATACAGCTTTTAACAGAGAGTTATAAGGACAAACTTTGTTCTCTGTTTTGGATAGGTTGTATTTCTTTATGGGGCATCCAGCACCTTTTAAATTACACTGGCAACCAATGTGCTGAAGGGTCTGGTGGAGCATCCAGGAGCAGGGAGATGTGTAAACCTTCATATGGGCACTAAGGAAGAATGGCTATTCTGTGATGGGGCTACGGGGGCATGACCTCTCCTTTTGGTGGCTAGCACACGCTGCAACGTATCATACCGTGAGCGGGAACTTGGCTATTGTCCAGCCTAAGGAGTGATTTCATTTTGCAATGGAGCATACTCCTGCAGATTAAGCTCTTAGAGTAGACCATCTCGTTTGCCTTGCATAGCACCAAGTCTGCACTATCACGGCAGGGATGTGGAGGATTTGGGCAAATGCTCCTCTGGCTTCTCCACTATGAGCTTGCTTGCAGGTGTGCTGAGGATCACCTGGTGCTGCTCTAGCAGTTTTTATTTTTGGAGTCTTCTGTGCTGTAAGCAACATCTTTAGGCTTTATGTATTAATTGCAAATGTTGCTTTCATGAGCAAAACAGTCGCTTGTAAATTTAGATGTTTAGCTCTTATAAATGCGTTACCAGAAGGTTTTAATGAGCAATAGTGAGTGAGTCTCAAGTAATGAGACTGGTTGTGATTTTCTTTTTTTTTTTTTGTCATTTGGCTTTACTCTTCCTTAGGAGAATTCAGTACACGGGCTGTGAAACTAATACTGCTGTAATAAATGTATGCCTAATTTTTGGGATGGCTAGGAATTTGTTGTTAGTTTTTAAGGCAAACGTTCAGTCTGCATAAGCATTTAATGAAAGAACTTGAATGTTGAACAATGAATTTGCATTAGTCCAGACCTAAATATTACAAACAATTGAAATCTGAAATTTTGTGCTGAAGGTGTGTCCAGCAGGTACCTTCAGGATGTTTTTCCTCAGGGAAAAAGGTGGTTTAATCTAGCATCCAGTATGCAGTAGATGGCACTGTTCTATAGCGTGTGTGCCTGTCCTGTGTCCTGATACTGAGTTTGTGGCTCTGCCGGGAAAGGTAGTACTCGAGAGCTGTTATATTTGAAATACTGCTAATCAAAATCCTACACAGGATCTGATTATTATCGTTTAATATACAAATTGCTTAAAAAACCCTGAAACAATGCTTGGTTAGGGATTTTTTTTTTGCCTGGAATCTGGAAGCAAAGTCCACAGCTGAAGCTTTAAATCACATCAACTAAACCAAAATCAGCTAGTGTTTTTGGGAGGCTTATATGGACTTTGAATGCTCTCAACTCTCCTCAGCTCCTGGTCTGAGCAGTTCTGGAAGCCATGCTGTAGCATGACACCAGAGACAAGGTAACCCTATAGATATGAACGTATACCCGTGAACACTAACTCACTGTCAACACTGGGCCCTGGATTTGGCCTAAAATATACAGCATAAACATACCCTCCCTGGCTTCATAACCTCACTGCTGTCATCTGTAAAATGAGAATTTCTCTTTATTTTTCCCTCTTATTGGATTAGGCTGTAAAGCGTAGCTATGCTCAGGTTTCCCTTTTTTTGGCTGGGGCCTCACTACTGCTGTTACTGTGAATAATGCTATGTCTTCATAATGTATTATAGTGCTAAAATAGCAATGAGCTATATAAGAAACTGTGTCCCAGGATAATATGGGTGTTTTTTACAGTCCAAGTAGAACATTCATTTGAATAATATTAAGATTCCCCTTGCAAAGTAGCAGGCGCTAGTTGTCCGCATTTAGGTGTTGCACCCTATATACCTGAACACAGAATGGCTTTTGAGTTACTCATTACTCTATTGCACACACTTACTGCTAATGTCCCTTACGGGGCTGTGAGAGGATGAGAGTGAGACCCAGCTATTTGTTTTTTTTTTTTTTTTCCTGTGACACAGAAAAGCTTCCGGTGGCTCTGGAGTACTAGGCCCCATCCATTTGCAGTCCTTCCAGGTTTGAAAGTGGCAGTTCATCAGTGGTGGACAAAAGCAGTAACCTAGTGAGCAGCTAAGGCACTCAAGAGCCTGTTCGCAAGCATTTCTGAGGAGGCCAGGAACTGTCTTCCCTCTCACAAAAACATTCCAACTTGTCTTTGTTCACTAGGTGGCACAGATGCATAAGAGATTGATTTGGAAAAGTTTTCGCTGCAGTTTTAAGGTTGGATATTGTAAATGTCTCCGGGGTAATTTTGAATGCGTTTCAAGAATTATTTGGGTTCCAAAGTTCATTTGTGAAGACAGACACATACTGATATGTTCACTGGGGACAAGCCAGCGCACTGAGCCTTAGTCATCTGAGCAACGCTTCTTCCAGTGCTTTGGTATAACCAGCTGCATTCATGTCCTTCGTGTTCATCACCACCCTTCTTCCCCTCTTGGTCTTCTCCCAGGTCATACAACCTAGGGAAGACAAATTTTCACTAAAACAACACTAGTGTAAAGATGATTATGCACATTATTCTTAATTAAAGAGGCAAAATGTTTGGGGGGGGGGGGGAAATTTTAAGTTTTCTCAGCTTTTATATTCTCATACACTTCTAAAAAATATTACATGTAGATAATTAGTTATTGGGACTCTATCTCCTACCCATGCCATATTCAGAAGTAAAACAATTGGCAAAAAAGCAAAGATTTACCAGCAAGATGCATTTCTGGACCCTTCTTTTCTTGCGTGCTTTTGCCAAGAGAAAACTTCAAAATGGAATATGATCAGCTGAAAAGAAAGAGAAATGTAATTTTCCAGTTTCAGTGAGGAAGCTGAATTTGTCAGGGAGCCAAATTTGTTTGTCGAACCTTTTTTTTTATTTTTTAAAAGTTCTATACAGAAAAAAAAATCTCATGAATTCTAATCATAGAGGAAAGAAGTGAAGAAATCCCCTAATTGCTTAGCAGGAACAGTGTAAACTGGCCAGCATTAAAAGAAATACCAGTAGATGCAGCAGATGGTAGCCATCTCATTCTTCAAGTAAGGTTTGGCTGGAGGGAGGGAGTGGACGCAAAGCCAGTGGCACAATGCTGGGGCTGAAGTGCCGCCTGCCTGCCTGTCTGCCAGCTGTGCCGCTTCTCTCAGAGCTGGAAGGATTGGATTGGAGATAGGAACTTTAAAGACTTAATTCAGAAAATGAACTTGAGGTTCCTTTTCTGGCTTGGCAATACAGGTTGGCTTTGTACATGTGTTTTTAAAAAGAGCTAGGATAAATCTCAAAAGATCTGTGTGCTCTACTGCTTTCTCTAAGGATCTAAGTTACTACTTAAGATTTCCACAATTTCCAAATATGACTTTTTTGTTTGTATATTTACAAACGTGTGTGTGTGTATATATAAATATGTGTGTATATATATACTATTTTCTGGCTTGATAAATTCCTTCTGTTAAGGGACAGTGAGCTCTTGGTTAACTCTCCGCTGCTTAACTCTGAGGATAATAGAAGTGATGTGATCTCAAAGTCAAGAGTGAGTGCAAGACCTGCCGACTCATGAGATTTGCGCTATGAATAAGGCGGGAGCAGGCAGTGGCAGAAAGCCACCACAACCATTAAAATGCAAGTGGAATACCGAAGGTAGGGAGGGCTCAGGCTTTGAAAGCGAGTAACTTAAACACTTTCTTTCCAAACATCTGTAAATTGTTAGCCTGATTTATTTTGAATTAAAAAATGTTTTTTAGCAGACGGACAGCTTATTTTAATTTTGAGCCATTTGAATTAAATGCTGCACCATTGCCTTTGATGGAGAAAGGTGCTCCTGCTCATCAGGCATACTTGGGTCCTTTACCCATGAGTGCTGTTTTTTTGTCTTCCTCTGTGGATAATACCCTTTTACCAGTCTTTGATCCTATCTGATCAAGTCCTTGAGGCTGTCTACTGCCCCTCTTGAAGCTCTGATATGGTTTTCAGTCCTACTGAAAACAGCATTAGCTCTCTGGCTAGGCCAGTCAGATGAAACACTGTCTTGGTTTAAAGTGATGTTGCCAAACACTATAACAAATGTGGGATGTCTGTGTCTCTGAGTTGAAGCAGCCAAAAAATTTCAGGACTTAAATCTTCCCTTTCCCCATTGTTTCCCCTCCACCATTGGCATTTTGCTTTTGCTGCAGTGATTATTGTTTGTTCAGTGAAATTACTTTCTCTTTCTCTGGAAATCCCAAACTGAACTCGTATAAGCATTTTGACCTGTAATTTCAAAATGATTTATGGAAGAATGGAAATGTGTTGGATTATATCTCTACCATTAACTTTGGTAGCCAATACTGACTGGAGTTCAAATAAACGGCTGTGATGCTGAGTTTGGTGCTCTGACAACTGAAATATCTGGACTTGATTTTTTTTTTTTTTTCAATCTACAACTGAGTGAGGACTTCCAGGTAGTTCAAATCTATGCCTTGCCATGACCTTTCTAGCAAATACATTTAACCCTTAAACTTCGTAAGAAAATTAAATCTGAATTTAATTAGACTCATTTCTACCTGAAGTCATATGAGGTAAAAGGAGAGTTCAGCGTTTCTATAGATCATCATGTTCAGCATCAGATGATTCACCTATGTATGAATTTTGAGTAATCTGAAACTACTGAATTTTCCTTGTTTTCAGGTCCACACCATAGGATTTAATATTGTTTTAGCTCAAACTATGAAATTCTTCCTTGGCATCTGAAAGCCTTCCAGTTTTGCTTGAAAGCAGCAGCGAGCTCAGCAGATCTTTGGGTGAATGGGTTGCTTTGGCAGGTCCCAGAACTTACTCATTTCTAATAAAAGCCTGACAACACTACAACTGAACCCAATATAGGCTGTGGCAATGTCACCACAGGTCGTTTCACTTTTACGATTCCTCTTCTTAGTATCAAAAAAGTCTTTATGGTCAAGAGAAGTTCTCTGTGGACTGTGGCCAGCAGGTAGTAGATACACCTTCCAATAGATGACTTGATCTCTGAGTATTGTTAGGCTTGGACATTATAATAACAAGCATGCATTAATGTTTCTAGATTCGGGCCTCCATTCTGAGGACTTCTCTAGGTGCTTGAACCCGTAAGCAACACGGGCACTATGGTTACATGAGTTTCATCAGGAGTAGTATGATGAGCATCTTGCTGTGTCTGGGGAAGTATTTAGTTAATGTGTAAGAGCAAAAATCTCTCTCCATGTTTGCCTGTCTCTTTTGAACATTTGACAAAATATACACCGACAGATT
Organism: Steatornis caripensis; assembly: GCA_013398225.1. NCBI lineage: Eukaryota > Metazoa > Chordata > Aves > Caprimulgiformes > Steatornithidae > Steatornis > Steatornis caripensis. The sequence goes on from VZSC01019431.1 coordinate 354,250, forward strand.
CCTGAGCAATCCTCCAAGGCAATGAGCATCCCAACGCTTTCCCAGACCTCTCCCTGTTCTCCCTTGTTGTGACAGGTCCTAAGCTATAGAACTAACAAACTACTTCCACCTAATACAAATATAATAAGTATATGATCAACCCCATGGAAATCCATGCAAAAAAACCTGTTTAGTAACAGAAACACGCAAACGCGGATTGAAAAAATGCCTATCTGTTTAAATTCTTAATACTCTACCATTTGTACAGTGTTTTAGGTGGGTCCTCAACATTGAGAGTTTCTGACAAACTACTTTTCACGAGAAGTGTTTAATGATTAGGCATAAAACAAATGCATTAAAAGCACTTGTCCAGCTTGAAAAGTTTAGGTCTGGATAACTAGTCACCTCTTTTATACAGAAGTTGGACTGAATATTTTGAAAGATTGGGTTTTGCTATGTTATTTATATTATTTCCCCCCACTCCCACCCCGTACCTTTTCACAGTTTTTTTTTTTAAACCAACATTTCTGGAAGCTCAGGGTTTGATTTATGCACAGTTATGTGTGCAGTGTGATACAGATATGAATCAGGCAATGCAACTCCATAAGCTACCAAATGTTTTACGAGGTTATGTTGAGAAACTGTACCTTTGCAGTAAGTGGCGGATGAAAAGCACCTCATCCAATCGGAGAGAATCCTGGAAGTTTCTCAGGGAGCATGACTTTCCCACATCTGAAGTGTCTGGCTCTTCCTTCCTATCAGGCTCCCATTAGCCAGTCCAGCAGTAATGGTCTCGCTGGCCTCTGATGCACTGACAAGATGATGTAACTTAAGAACTTAGGGAAACCTGCAGTAGTTGTTGCAGTTTGTTCTTCCAGCTTAACTGATGGCTTGTGAAGTTGGAAATCCGTGCCCTGAGTGTGATGGATTTTGTTTGGAAATTGATCCCAGTGGATAATTCATTTAAAAGAGTTCCTAGAGATCAGACATGTGCAGGGAAACCCATTTAAAGCAAGGCTCATCTCAACATAAGGGGCCAGCACAGAGATGCGAGAAAGAATCCTTACATGATAAAAAGACTCATGTATATTTAGTGCGTGCACAGTCATGCTGAATGATTTTCAAAGACGCCTTCTGCCTCTTTTATTTTTTTAATTAATATATCATTCTTTGAGCTGTCTTTGCGCGCTGTCTTTCCCATGGCACTTGGCCAAGAAAGAGGACACAGGGCTACCTTATAATGTGAATCCGAGAGGAAAAGGTCAGTCCTTCTCAGCCCACAAAAGAGGACTTATCAATCAGTTGTCAGACCATGAGGCCAGAGCGTCCATTGTTAAAGTCTGAAATAGATCATCAGAAACACCTCACAGCTCTTCTGTAGCAAGTGCGTGGAGGACATGGGAGGGAACTGAGCTAGCTGTTCCTTCACATCTGAGAGAAAGTGTCATCATTCAAAACCCTTTTGATAAACTGTCTTGCAGTTCCAGCAAAAACAGTACACAAAGGCAACTGTTTGCAGGGTTAGGAATTTCGGATCAGCAAAGGGAGGGGACATATGGGGACGGTGGAGAGTAAGGAATGCAGCTACAGAGTTTTAGAGAAGCTATTCTTAAGTCTCTTCTGTGCTGCTAATTGTTTAAATAACTGCTTTTCTGGTGGAAGACTTTTTCCACGTATATGTTCACAATCTCACCACCAGTCACAAAACCCAAGAAGTGTCTGGGAATGCATGTATGAAGCAGTGATGGCAGCCAGCAATTCTCAAAAGGTATTGGCACGCCAAAGCTAGTGCATAGTATGTAGGACTTTAATACAAGCTGGGTAACTTGAATTGAAGATGCAAACAATAATGCGAATAATTAACTCTGAGGAGGTTCACATCTGTATCTGAAATGTTCCAGCTGCCCTCTCCATGTGTACAAAAGGCTGAACCATAATGCTGGATCCAAGCAGACATAATCTGGGAAAATTCAAGACAACGTGTAATCTTGCTTACTGGCAGCCATATCCTTAAAGAGAACAAAGAACATTGCAGATGTGAACTCTAGGAGCATTATGGACATCTGTGATTTTAATACGGGTGCTATGTGTACAGTTCTTTCTTTAAAGCAAATAACCAGGGAGCGGAGAGAAGTGTCAAATGTAAATCAGAGGGAGATTGAAATCCATTTAGGTAGGTACTGTAATATAGTTTGCCTTATCAAGGGCAGTTGGCCCTAAATTTACTTGTATATATTTATTTATATTTGGAGCAGAGGCCTGCTGGCTAAAGTCAGGCCTTACATGACTTCGTCCAGGATGCTATTTCCTGGGTTCCTTAGGGATCACTTTAGTCTTGTAACACCTAATATTAATTTGGGTTTAGGCAGCAAATACAAAGCTGAGGCTAGCTCAATTTCTGGTCTCATCTTGTTAAAGTATCTGCTAATGGCCTAACGAGAAGGGTTATGGTTAATCCAGAGATGGACTCAAGACGCTGCCAGTCTTTAAGCTGGACACACATTTAAAAGCTGCAGTGCGGGGTGGGTGGAGGGCTACTTGGAGTGTTATGAATGTTTCAAGATGATGAATAAACAAAGGGTAGATATTTTGATTTCATTCTATTTCTGTTATCAGCTGCCAATTCTTTACAGTCCCCACCCTAACTCCTAAGGATAAAGCCAGGCTGCAGAACAACATTGTAAACCTCCTCCTGATGCTCTCAGCTATGACAGTTACTAGATTGAGTCAGTCTGCATTGCTGAGCCACATCTCCCTCTTTGGCTACAGCTGAAAGTGTTCATGAGTCACTGCTCATCCAGGTAACGTCTTTAATGTGATCTTGAAGTGGACACCAGATCTGTTTGCCTCATGTAGCTCATAGGCATTGTCCTGCATGGGAACATTTGTGATGGAGAGGGAAGCTGAGTTGTAGTGGGCTGAGATGGGCTCCTTGCTCATCTCTGGTGCTGCTTAGGGATGACCAACCATGACCATCTTCTCACAGAAGACTCTGCATAAAGTTTCTTTCTAGTATCATTGCTGCCTAGGCCACTAGTGAAATTGTAGGCAGTGTTTCTTGCTATTAAACTTTTCAGGTGCCCTCCTGGAGAGGAGCCGCACCCATCAAGTTGATAAAAAAACTAAAAAGAAACAGAGAACAAACAAAAAAACCCAACCAAAAAAAGAGAAAAGACAAGAAAGAAAGAATAGAAAGGAAGGAGTGGAGAATATGAGAAGTTTTCATGAGTGTTTTGGGTTTCTGGACTGCATCCTCAAGCATGTCTTTGAGTTGATTTGCAGGCAGAGAAGCCTGTGCTCTGAAGCAGCCAGATGTGAGCCAGCTGTAAACAGAGTGTTGTGGCTGTGTTGGGGCAATGTTGAAGTTGGGTTAGTCTAAACCTGGCTCTCAGCAGGGCTTGTGTTCACTGCTGTGCTAACCACGATGGTATGATTTCACGTTTGGTGCTGGCAGGCTTGGAGAGCACAAGCAGAGTCACCTTACTTCAGCCCACAAAACATGATGTGGATATGCCCTTGTGCTGGTAAGAAATGCTGGCAATCCTTCTCGAGCTGACAGTGCTGAGTTTACCTCTTAGAGTCATCCATTAATGGAGATGGAAGTGCCGTGCTCTTACATCCATGTGAGTCCAGGGCATCTATGAAGACCATCTATGAATGAAAAGTAGCAGTATACTCAAAGTTCTGTTCTGCAGAAAGAAAATGTACCTTGTAGGTAATGATAAATATTTGTGTAACGGAATTGCTATCAGTATAATTAATGAGTAATTAAGTCCAGATCTAAATATTAAAGGAAAATAGAGTACAAGTCTAGAAAATATGTCAATAATGATACAGTTAAAATTGCTATGTATACACTCCCTCATACCTACCCTTTCTCTGCTGTTATGCACACCCTGCCACTGCCCTTTGGGTCCTGAAGTCACTGGTTTCAGTCTGGAAGAGGAGTTAGTGTCTTGTCAGTGTGCTGAGTCCTATGTATGGAGGGCTATGATGGTGATGTTCAAGGCTTTTTCCTCTTACCCTAGGGTACATTTGGGACTATTTTTAGATTTTTTTTTTTTCTCACATGCTTTAAGACTTGATTTTTATTTTTTTTTTTTTCCATTAGTCTACACCTACACACTACACCCAGATTTGCTGTTTGGAGTGTCTTATATCTATTAGATACTTGTCTTTGTTCGCTTTCTTCCCCCTAATACCAGTTTTATAGGTTTCCTGAGTCTGCAGTTCTTCGAGATGTTTACGTTCTCATGGTCTCCAGTGCTGTCTTGTGCCCCCTCTGCGATCATCCTGTGCCTGTACTCCTCTACACTGTGGCCTGCATCCTCACTTCAAGCCTTCTGCTGCTGTACCTTGCCTTTATTCCCCTAAACTATAATGTTATTTTAGAAAATATTTCATTCTACTTCATTCATTATTACAGAAGAGCTACTTGTTAACAACTGCCTCTAAAAATGATGGTTGTACAACATAATTAAAGATAAGCGAAACGAAACAGATAAAGCAACTGCCACCCGGTCATTAAAAAAATTACTTTTACAAGGGAATAAAGCTTGAAAGAAATCTTTAGACAGGTGGAGACAAGTCTAGACGAGGCTTAAAGAGTTAGTACAAAGCCTGCAGTCTGTTACTAGCTGTAGCAATACTGTATTTACTGAGTTTCAATGGAGGAGAGTATGAGGTGGCTGGTGCTACCATTAACTGCCCCTTGCATGGTCTTTGCCCACCTTTGATGAGGCAGGAGCTTCAGCTACCTGATAGCTGTCCCTTCTGCTTTCTTCTGAAGGTTTCCTGCATTTCCAGGAGAATCCTGTAACTCTTCACAACCTCATGGGTTAGGAAGCATGAGATGGTGCTGCACACTGTTGTGGCTAAGAGCAATACAGGAATTCAGGTTTTCTTACTGCAGAATGTTCACTACTTGTGAACGGTAATTAATCAGTAGATATTTGCTGTTAGCAGCAAAAGGCTTTTGACAAACTCCTCATTGTATAAGTTAAGGGGCATTTTTCAGGCACATGTGTAATTGGCATAAAGCACTTTGTGTCCAGGTTGTGTACAGATCTATAAATGTGCAGGAATCAGCTTTTCCATCTCTTGGTATATTTTACTTTATGTAGGAAAACAGCAGGATCTGTGGGTTTTTTTTTTTTGATTTTCCATATGTTACGAGAGGACACTTAATTGCCTTGCACAATACCTAGGAAATATCCCATTTGCACAAGGAAAGGACAATCCGTGACAGCTTCTGCATGCTCCAGTTAGGAGAGCAGTGCTTTTCTCCTTTCTCTCTTTTCTTTCTCAGGTGTGTGGTCATTTTTCATATTCGGGACAGTTCGATTTCTCTGCTCAGTCAGGCGCTCAACCATTTTGCCTAATTATGTCTGATGTTTTACTCATAGTATTATGCTCTTCTTCAGAGGAAATGAAAACCAGATTGTCTCCTTGGCAGCGAAGAATAACAAATGTGCTGCATCGAATAGCTGCTAGATGAAAAAGGGCCACAACCTGCCTCCGTGCCAGCCAGTGCTAAAGACACTCTGACAGACAAGAGGCTGCTCTTGGAGATACTCCCTGCTCCCTTGATGTCTAAAAATCTTACTCTGAACTAAAGTTAAGGCTACTTTTCTGATACGGTGTTGTGGATATCTAACTAGGCAGAGGGTGTAGAAAAATTTCCAGTGGATTTTTAAAACTTATTTTGGTGAAGTTTCATTAAAAATAATAATAAAATGCTGTGCTTCAGTTGAGTTGAAATACAACATTTCCTTATCTGGACACACGTTTGTACTTTCGTGGCAATTTTTATTTCTGTGTTGGACTTGTTGCAATTAAAAGAGTCTCTCTCTCTCTGAAAGCAAATGTATATATAGGGAAACTGAAATATATTTAAAAGACAAAATCAAATGAAATATTTTGCCTTTCAAAGCAGGATATTTTAGTGGACCTGAATTTTTATTCCTTTTTTTTGTTGGAAGTTTTGCCTCAGAAGCATTTCAGGTTTTGTCTCTTTTCATGCTTGATACAACTCCCCCTACCCTGCTGAAGTGAGACTCTAATGGTAATGGTGCCTATGCCATGTATATGTGTTACCTACACATTTCCTAAGGTATTTCAGATCTCTCCTATCCATGTTACCAAGAAGCTTGTTATTAAGAGAGTGAATTAAAGTTGATGAATGTTCATGACTTTTTATAGATGAAGCGTGAGTCCAATGTTTGATTTGCTTCCTTTAACATTTGTGGATACTGGCTATTAGATTAGAGGCACAAAGATGGAAGACGGAGCAGAAAAACTAGGAAAAAGTACTTACCTCGGCTTTGTGTTATAGCAGCTTATTCTGTTCCATCCTATACTGGTTGTCAAAGTCTCTCCCCAGTATTGGGTCTGACTGCCTCTGAGGACTTCCAGTGCTTTTTCTTGGGAAGGATCAAACAACAGGAAGGCAGAAGTCCTTCACTGGTGCCCAGTGGGGACAAGTTTGCTCTAAAAATCCTTTGGTGGACTGAATTTAACAAAATCTTTCATCCAACTCTCATCATGATGTCCATTAGGCAACATTTCTTTTCTGGCATCACCGCTTTTCTTCCACGATTACCTTGTTTCAGTGAGAAATGTGAAACTCGCGATGATTGCGTGTTATGCCGGTGAAATGCATAATTTTCATGTGACTTGACATACAGTTCTGCTTGCAACAGACTCTGACACGATTCCCAATGTATGCTATGAAGGTGTTTCATATTTCAAGGAACCTGCAATGGTAGTCTGGAGGGGGCAAGTGCAAATAGAAGAGCCTGTGGAATTAGCCTCATCACCTCAGGAGACATGGTGGTGGTCTCTATTCCATCCCATTCCAAATTATTTCTCATTAACTTGATGAAAGTGAGCAGAAAATAATTATTTTACTTATTGTGCTACTAGTCTCCCAAATATTTTGTTAAAACAAGTTTATGAGTCTGAATGTCATCACTGAACTACGTATTCTTGAAACTCTGCGTGGTTACAGAGTTGTTTAATCTGTGATGGTGGGGTTTTTTTTGGTTTTGCTTCTTTGTGTTAAGCATCTTCAACAATTTTATTTGCTATGCCAGCTCACTACTCAAGACGGGATTGTTCATGTCTAATTTTCCCATCTGATTTCCTAACCACAAATGTCTGGGTGGTTTTTTTTTTTTTTATTGACCACTGAGCCATTTCACTGCTGCATCTGTGCAGATAAGCTTTCTTCTGCTTTTTCAGCAGAAGAGGTCAGACATAGTACTATCTTGCATCTTACCTTTTACTTAAGCAGACAAATCCTAGCCTTCCATCATTATGTTATAGCACTGTGCACGTGAGGCTCATAAACATCGTCTGTTCTTCCCTTACCAGCCAAAAAGCCTCATCAAACATATCTTGTTCGTGTTACTGTTATCAGTCAGAGAGCTCAGTCTCCAGCTAGGTCATGAATTTCAGCTTTGAATCATCACTACTACTACATCTTACTAGAAATACGATGGAGAAATGCATTTTTGTTTGTATGAGCAAAAAAAATGCTGGATTCTTGGCTGGAAATGGAAAACGGAAATCAAGACAGAAAACATATTACCCTGAAGATTTTCAAAGTCTTCTGGTTGTGGCATACAGCTGCAGTGGTTGGGTTATCTCTGGGATATCTCATCAAGACAGGTGCTGATGAGAGTGCCCTGTGTCTGCCTGCCTCGCCTCTGAGAGGTGGACACAAAGGTGCATCGTGGCAAGGTAAAGTCTACCTTAAACTGTGTCTTGGAGGAGGATGTACAGCTGTGACTATAAGGCCCTTGAGGGGCTGGAATAGTAGCTCAGATTCAGGATATTTTAGTTTTTGTTTCTGATGTGTTTATTGAAAGGTTGTCTTCTATGGCTTGCTTTTCCATTTTCTGCCTGGTTCTACTGCTGATGTTACCACTTTGGAGAACTAGCAGGTTACCCTTGCAGATTGAGGTTTATATTCCCAGCTCTTTGGATCAGCTGGAGTTTCTAGGTGAGTTGCCAAGTTATGTGAAGGGACCTGAGACTGTGGCAATGCTGTTAGCTCCTGTTCCTCTCCAGCTTCTCTGCTCCCTCGCTAGCTCATGAATAGCAGGACTGAGTCCACCACTGCAAAGACATGCAGGGTCTCTGAGCACCACAAGGATGTGATGGTGCCAGGACAGTGCTAGGTTTTGCCACTAGTCCTGGTAAAGGTAAGGAGAACACTCTCCCATAATGCTGGAGAGAGTAGCTATGTTGTAGAAAGAAAAGAAACATTGATTTGATCTGGAAATTTTATAGCATAGGGACTTCTCCACAAAGTTTGCTCTAAAATCAGCTTGGGACAGCTGGTGAAGCTTTCCAGCTTGTAAACAAAGGCTATGGAATGGAGAGAACTAAGATAACACTGAAGTCTAAACTATAAATGGACAAAGAGTATGACATTCTAGATTTACTTGTATGCTTGTAATTACTAACCTTATTTTAAAGAGCAGCAGTAGGGACTCATTCTTAATTTCTAGTTCAGCTTTCCTTTTGTGTTTTTTTGTTATCTTTTTTAGAGTTATTTTTTAATGCAGTTAATCCATCTCAGAAAACAGCCTTTAAAAAAGTGTTTTTTATTGTTCCATACAGCCCTTGCCTTCTACCAGCTCAAATCACATTGATGTATTCACACAGCTGAAGTTGGCATTTTGACACGTGTACACATCATTTTCAACTGCTTCCTGGGGATGACTCCGATGCCTGAGGTTTCTTTTAACACTCTGAAAAGCCTCTGGCTTTGTGTAAGGCTGCATTCCTAAAGAGTATACCAACTCTGAGGTTCAGCCAATGTTTACTTTGCGAGAGAACTTTTTAATATCAAAAGGAAAACAGTCCTCCTACATTCCACATAGGTAGATGCTATTTGCCGTTTTAAAAAAATGCAGTAACAATAATGATAATAATGATAGATGAAATTACTATTTCAGGGGAAGAGTCATAATTAGATTTGAATCACGGCTGTGGGTTGATGAACAGATAAGCACAATGTGTTTTGCAGAGTCAGGCATGTGATTAAGAATACATCTTCTTGCTTTGCCCTTTATGAAAACAGGAGTGACTGGTGGTGAGGATATATTTCATTTTTATTGGAGAACTACTAAATGTATTCAGCTTCAGGGGGAGACTGGCTATAATAGAACAAATTGTTAGCTGGTTTAAGTCCGGACCTCTGTAGTGATGATCTAACTTTTGTTGACTTATCAGCAAACGATGTGGCCCAGTACATTTGAAAGATATATTTCTTGTTGATGGCCTTCCAAGGCTGAGCTGACTTCAAGCTGTCATAAAGGGACTACTCCACTCTCACCGTTTCATCTAACTGTGTGCTCATGCCCATTCGCATTTGTAACAGTTGTTACTTTGGCACTAGCGATGATGCAGCAAGCTGGTCTGGCTGAAAACTTTTACTTTTTTTTTGGTAGAGTTCCAATTCTGCCAACTCAGCTGATTGATCTGGCTGATTGCAGGGCCACACCGTTGCTGGAATTTGTGCAGGGAAGGCAACAAGAATGTGTATGGGGTAAAGGCAAAGCACCCCTTTCAAATGCACCTCACAGATCAGTTTAAGACATCTGTGAAAATGCTCTGTTACATAGGCAGTTGCAAACTGGGACCTTACTCTTGCTGAAGTGAGCAGTAAAACTCCGATGTGGTAGGACTGGGCTCTTACTGAATAAATTGGGTGATGCTACTGAAGAAATGTCTTTGTCATCTGTGTAAAATGCATGTATCGCAGGAGTGATGAGAACAAGAAACAGGCACAATCCATTTATTTTTTTATAAAGTTATGGTTCCCAATGCCAAGGGATTAAATCAATTATGGATAATATACATTCTGGAAACTGAAGCGTGTGGCATATGGAGCGTGTGGGATGCCTTCATGAGCTGGGGAACCAAGAGTCAGGAGGGAATGAAGGAAGCATCTTTCAGTGTTTGTTGGATTCTGATCTTCAAAAGCGTGCGTTATTGAAAGTGGCATGCCCTAGCAAGAGCAGCGATCACTGGAAAAATAGTGCCATTAAAGATGATTTTAAGTTCAGGGTTTAATGTGTTATTTTTCCTAAACTTAGGAATGTGCTTATATTTTTAAAGACTGCTCTTATGGACTGTCAGCTGTTCATTTTAGGAACCAAGAAGAAATCTTTCCAAAGCTATATGAGGATATATTGGTTTTACCCAGGGTGAACGTGACACGAGCACTTTCCTGCAAGAATGACCCTACTTATTTGTCTTCTGCTCAGCAGTTTATATGTTTTTACAACGATCCAAAGAGATTCAAAGGGGAGGAGAGCTGATCCATTTGTTTTTTTCCCCCCACACAAGATGCATTTCAAATGTTTTGCACTTCTGCAAACGTTGTGCAATCAATCTCATTCAAAGACGTGCAGCCCACAATATTCAGTCCTGACAACTGTGCTGACACGAAGAAAGAAGGTGCAGCTTTGTTGTTATGAATCACTTCATGAAGACCAGCCAATCCAAACAGATTTTATTTGGGTGTAAGAATTTTTTTTTGTATTATTGCCAAGATGGCTTCATGCTCAATTAAAAACAAAACATGCTGAAGCCCTAAACCTTTTAGCAATTCCAGATCTGCTAATGATGTCAAATTGGGCAGTTCCCCACCAAGGAGACATCATTTATTACAGAGGCTGACATCAGTGAGAGACGATGGTCTGCTGTCAAAGCTCTCTACTGGGACACAGGAGAACTAAACTCAGTTTTCACCTTCCTTGTGCAACCTTTGTGTGACCTTGATGAAAACACTCCTCTCTGACTTGACATCATGGTACTTAGGGAGTTTATGACATGCTCATATACTGGATGGTAGCTTCTGAGAAGAGTGGTTAAAGTGCTGCTCAGGAAGCTTGTAAGCGTTAGTAATGTGCTTTTGCAATTTAGGAGGTAGTTTAATTCTGGGTTATATATTCAAGTAACATTTCTACAACTGTAATGTACCAAGTTCCACACAACACAGTAAAAGTGCAAGACCACCAGGACCATGGGGCCTTCCATTTTTTTTCTCTAGCACTAGTTTGCCTTCATTTCAGCAATTCAAACGGGAAGTAGCACGAGTGTGTCGTCTTGCCAAATATTGACTGCCATCTAGTAACAGTACCTGATTGTCATTAATCACAACTTTTCAGGTGCTACAAATGTTAAAAATGAAGTTGATGGCAACCAAACTCAGGAACAGAGAGTCTGTACCTTTCCTGAACTTCTTAGGTCACCCTAGAGAGTGCAGTTCCTACCGAACTTCATGATTTTAAGGTATCTGTTGTCTCAGTCAGTGTCTGTCCCAACAGGATTGATTGCTTCCACAACTGCTTTTGATAACCCAGTGATTTTTTTTTTTTCCTTAAAAACAGTAGAGCCTTCTGCCAAATGGCTGTCTGAACAATTACATTTGAACCAAAAAATGGAAGGATAAAACGTTGTGTCAGGTCAATCTGAAATGAAAGACTTGCAGTTTCTTGGTGACGTCAGTTGTGATCCATCACACTTTTGTAATCAAATATTTGTTCCATTCAAAATAAAATTAATCAAGAGAAATATTGTTTCAGTGAAAATAGATGTAGGTAAATTTGATCTCAAAACATTGCTTCAATATGGAAAATGGATTAATTCCATTTTTTTCTTTTCCAAAATAATTACTTTTTTGGCTGTTCTCATAACAGTAAGGAAAACTCAGAAATTTCAGGAGACAACCTCTTGTGAAATCATCGTCTAATTTCCCAAGGAGAGAAAGAGCGGAAACACATGATAACAGCAGGGAAGTTGCACTCTCCCAAAGTTTACTGGCATCATACACTGGGTGAATATCTGTACTCATGTTCAGCAGTAACTTTTTTACAGGGGACGTCCCACTGAAACCAGTGGGAACAGTATTTCATATAAGAATGCGAACTGCTGAAGGATAGGAAATATGGGGACTTACTCCTAGTTCCAGGGAAATATGTGAGGCTGCCTTTTGCTTAATGGAAGAACTCAGGTTTCCAGATTTAGTTGGAGCGCTCTGGTCATTCTGCACCCCATCCTCACCTCCCTACCCCCTCCTGCGCTATGTGGATTTTCTCCTTTTGAATAGCTTCTCTTAGATTTCCAGAATGTTGTGAGCATCCAGTATTGGCCAAATGACTGCAGTTCCTGACTGCAGTGCGCACAATCCTTGTGGTTAGTGGAATGCACAAATGGATGAGCGCGTTTTTGTCTGTGTTTACTTCACGGCTTGTGAGGAAGAGCGACAAGTAACCACCTGCTGTGTGTAGGGCCCCTTCCTAGTCACTGAATGAGCTGGTCTTCTTGCCGTTTCAGAATATCTTTCTCTGCTCCTGACAGAAGAAAATATCAAAGTCAGTACACGAAGGACCTGAAAATAGCAACCCAATATGGAATAGTCTGGGAGCCCAACTCGTAGTTTCTACTTTCTTAGATTGAGAAGCATCCCGAGTTACTTGCAATAGTGATAAAAGGAAATACTGTCTTCCTATTAGAAGACAGAGATGTTTTGGTTGTATTTGACAAGGACGGGGGCTTTTTATATGGATTACTTCTGCCATTGTTTTGATGTATGTTGAACCTAAGAATTTGTATAAATGCTGACTGTCTTCCCAAGATGAGTGACTGATGGTAGGATAGCCTGCTGTCCACTTGTCTTGCCCTGCATAGCATCGGTGGATGTTAAGTTCCAGCTGGGGAGCAGGCAGAAGAGTGTCTCAGAGCTTCATAGCAGGGTATAGAGTATTCCACACCAAACCTTCTTATAGGTTAAATGCTAAACCATGCTGGCATTGATTGTTCCACAGACTTGTCAAATGTGTTTAATGGGCTCTGTTTAGCTATCAGCATGCATGCCCTAGAAATCATGGCCACACTGGGCACTGAGAGAGGTGTTTGCTTGCAGTCTGGTGGTGTGACTGAAGAGGAGATAATGCATCATGCTCTGCTTCAGGAGTGCTCAGTCAGAGCTGTGGACATGCAACACTTGGACAAGTGAGGGCTGCTTGCAGAGCCACAGCTTGCTGTAAGTGCCCCATATTTCATTGTGCAGGTTGTTTTTTCTGGCACTCTTTCTTAGCCAGGATTTCTGGAGGACCAAATAATGCTTCTGCACTGGTGTTACAATCTGGATCAGTAGAGCGTTACCAGCTGTCACCTCGTACTGAGCTTTGATTTGCACCAGCACAAGGTTGTGGTGCTCGTGAGCTGAATTCCTTTTGTATGAAACCAAACTGGAAGATGTGCATGTAAAACCCTGCAGCTGCAAATGAATGCTCAGTACCTGGGATCAGACCAGACTTAGCACGAGGAAACCCTGCGCCCTCAGGTGCGCGCTCTGTGGATGTCAGACCCTCAGCAACATTGCCTCAGCAATTTGCGTTGCCTGCTATGAAAGAAGCATGTACAACTCCAACTGAATTAAAGTGGGACTAGGAAAAACTAATTCCTATCTGAGTTACCCTTACGCAGCCTGTGATGGTGAGGAGGGGAAGAGGAGGACTGGAAGACTCAGTACCGCAGGTGTGAATGAACAAAATAATGAAACCACAACATGTGCTTGCTTAGCCTCATTCAGTGCAATGTTTGCCACAGGTTCTGCTTCAGCTCCAGCAAAATCATGTGTTTGCAAACATTAATGTGGGTCAGAGGATGAGAAAGATAAGTGAACCTAGTGACACATGGTGGGAAAGAAATTGGATGCAAAGTAGGAATGCAATGTTTGGACAAGAATTGTTACTGTACTGAGCCAAAGGAAAAGGCTCAAGATCAATCAGCCAGAAGACGAAAAGCTTTAAAGGCAGAAGAAATGCTAAAGTTAGCATGTGTGGCTTACTATAAGTTGGGGTAATCTGAAACAGATATTCTCTGAAGAATACTTCCAATGTTTCCTGGCTCTGCTCCAGATACTTCAAAGCCCTGTTATCAGTGAATTGTGGTCCCAGTGTTAGGAAAGCTGGGCGATGTTCTAAGGAAATGTCAGTTTCAGATCACAGTTTCCTCTCTTTTCTGTGAAAAGAGGTCAAATTAGCAAAAGCACTGCCCACACGCCGTCTCTGTCACGGCCTTCCGTGGCCCACTTTGTTAATACTTGAGCTAATCCTTAGGATAGGGAGCAAAATTGCTTTGAAACAGTAGGCTATTTGATTTAGGAAGCAAAGTTTAAAATAACACCCTAGCTGAATCTGTTGCCAAAAATCTGCTAGGCTGTAACGTTCATTAGAGACGTACAGAACAATTAAGGGAAGCTTTTAATCCCCCCTTTCCACTTTAGGGTCCTTCCCACACTGTGGGATCTCTTATGGCATTGGGTAAACCTGTACCTTCCTATCTGGGTGCTAATTAGTACCAGGTTTTATTGGGTAATTGAGGTGAATGGAAATCTTACTTCTTTTGTGTTCTCTATAGGCACCAATGTATGACATTTCCTCTTTTATCTAAACAACACCCATGCTGCTCTTCGCTGCTTGCTTCTCTGTTCTGAAGGGCAGAGTTAGGGAAGGTTTATTGTTTTATTTTATGTAATGTGTCTGTTTCACAAATCCAGGTGTTGCTCACGTTAAAATATTGAGATTGCTTGGTCTGCCAGGATTCAATTTTATTACTTCAGAAATGGCTTTACTAGCAGGTTGTGTGTTGTAAGAGACCTTTTAGAGGTTAGATATTGCAGTCAACAAACTGTCTGAGATCATTAAACTGCATCACTTTAGCTTGGCTGTTGAATTTCGTTGGAGTTTGACCTGATGTTCATAGTGAGGATGGTTTACATTGTAGGACTTAGATTTATTCCTGACCACCCTCATACTTCAACAACCCAGGCCAGGAATATGCTAAATCTGTGCATTGACATGGCACGACTCTGTGTATCAGCTAAGGATCCACAAAGTGTCTGTAGCTATTGCTAGCCACCTAAATGAGGAATCCCCTGGTCTTCACTGCAGAGTCCAGTTTTGTTTCAGCCAAGTGAATCTGTGGATACATTCTCTCTCTCCTCTATACTGAAAGCTTTGTGGTGCTGGATAGGTAAATGCAGCAATCAAACTGAATGGGACAGGAGCTGGATTTCCATGGTTCCGCATATTATGAAAGCAGAAAAGAGCAAAGCTAAGCCTTGCTGAAGGTGTCTATCATGCCCATTAAGTTCTTTTTAATGCTATATCCTGTGGCAGAAGGAGAAGGAAATACATAATTAAAGTACATTCAATGTGTTAGTCTAAAAGCAGCTCCAAAGACACACACTTTTAAGACCTGTGATGGAAGGAAATAAAAAGATTAGAGTGGTTTGGATGTGCTTATTTTCGCCAACTCTGGGAGCACTAACTGACAGACAGAATAATTTGCTTCACTGATCATGGATGTAGTAATAATACAGGTGACACTTACAAAACCCTCGGTGATCTTCCACCCTCACGACGGTCTAGATCTTTAATGGTATCTTCCTCCACACTACCAGGTGAGTACAGGCTGTCCTTGGGCAGGGAGGCACACGCACATGCAGTTTAGGTATGGTATTGTACGTATCACAAGTGCTTTACCTTCGTTACGTAGTTCTGATCTGAAAAGTTGTTTGCGGTAAAGAGATGAAAATTGTAACACCATTATTCATCAATAATTCTTCAGAATCACAGACTAGGTTCAGATGAGACATGAAAGGCCGCAGTTGTAGCAAAACAGCAGAACAGGCATGCAAGAGATGAGGAGAAAGATGTGTATTACTCAGCTGGAATCATGAATCGTGCTCAAGGGTGTCTCAAATATTCAATTCACACATACTGTTTTTCTAGGGGAAAGAACAGATGAAATGAAATATTACAAGTGAGATATGTCAGACACTTTGTTTACTGCACTAATAAAAATATTCAGATGCTCACCTGAATATGCCATAAAGACCTGTATGGAGCTAGGTAGAATAAGTGTAAGGAAGCTGAAGTAACTGGCAGAGACCCCTGCGGATTTGGAAAAGCCTATCTAAAGCAGCCTCTCTACATTTTTTGCTGCTAGTGGCAAGTTGGTGCTGGTTCTGGCCTTGTTTCTTACTTCTGGCTCATGGCTCCCACTTCTTACAGTGCTGTACAAAGTAATTGTGCCGACCCAGCGATGGTGTTTCAAGCATGATCTAAAGAGTCACATCTCTGAGATTAGGTTGCTTGTCTTGTTTTGATGACTTGTTTTACTTTTTTGATCACTGTAATTTTAAAAGGCAAAAAAAAAAAAAAAAGAGATATCGTGGCCAACTACGAGTACTAAATGACTTCCAAAGGTTAACCTTTGTTCTCTTCATAAGTCATTTATGAATAGCCAGCTATTCATTTTCTTCAGTTATCGTGAGTCACTTCATTTCAGATATGGAAGTTTGTCACGAACTATTTGCTCTTTGTTCAGGTAGTCTGACTAGTGGGGTATGACTAGTCCGCAGTTTTGCTGACTGGAATGCTCGTAAATGGGAGGAAAGAATTCAGCATTTTTGGGATGACTGCTTTAACTCTCGCATGCAAGACCATTTCTGAGCAAACAGCCACAAAAGTATTCATCAGACTTTCACCTCTAGAAAATAGTCTAATTCACTGCAAGTCACTTATTTATAGATGTAGAAAACTACTAAAGTGGTTTCTGAGTGCTGTAGAGTGGTTCGCTTTGAACCAATGTTCAAATAACTCATTTGGTTAGAGTGAGCCATCGTCATGTTTCACAGGGGGCAGAAGATGTTCCTTTTGTTTAGCGTGTAGTGGTTGCAGTCTCATGAATGTCTGACCCCTAGGGATTTGAGCTTCTTAGAAATAGAACTTCCTCCAAATTCATGCTCTCCTGTTCCCATAAATCTGTCCAAAGAAGTAGAGCTAGTGTAATTGAATAAATCACTGTGTCTATGGAACAGACTCATCTCGGGTCTCAAATTTATCATAACAGTTCTCCCCTGAGGTACAGCAGCAGAAAAGTAAATTCAGGGCTCCACTGATAGAAACAATTTTTGAAGAGGAGGCCCACTGTCACAACGAGTGAAGGCAGATTGGTTGTTACATTTAAAGTATATGGAGAGAGCAGCCTCATGATTTTTCTGTCTTTCTGGTCCTTTTCCATTTAACCCCAATGAAAATGTAGCAGACAATAGGCTGTTAAANCAGAACTTCCTCCAAATTCGTGCTCTCCTGTTCCCATAAATTTGTCCAAAGAAGTAGAGCTAGTGTAATTGAATAAATCACTGTGTCTATGGAACAGACTCATCTCGGGTCTCAAATTTATCATAACAGTTCTCCCCTGAGGTACAGCAGCAGAAAAGTAAATTCAGGGCTCCACTGATAGAAACAATTTTTGAAGAGGAGGCCCACTGTCACAACGAGTGAAGGCAGATTGGTTGTTACATTTAAAGTATATGGAGAGAGCAGCCTCATGATTTTTCTGTCTTTCTGGTCCTTTTCCATTTAACCCCAATGAAAATGTAGCAGACAATAGGCTGTTAAATTTTTCTAGCTTGATATGAAAATAGAAAAATGACTTTTTGTTTCTGGAAGAATTCAGATTTCAGCAGTGGCAGAGACATGTCCTTTCTTGGGACTCTGCTGCGGGCTTGCTCCTTCCTAAAGGCAACCCTATTTGGCCCCATTTAAAGTTTCAAAGGTTCACTTTTCTTTTTTTAAAATGCTTTTTCATTACAGTGTTAAGGAACTTCTCATCTTCCTTGTGAGGGAGGAGAATTGAGGGTAGTACTGCCATGTGATCCAACCTGTGAAGCACTCTCTACAACTGAAGTCAGAAGAAATAATTTTGGGACCACGCAGCAGGACTATTGCCTTGGGCTGACCCAGGAATTGTTGGACATGGGCTGAGAGCAGTTACTGATTCTAGCAGGACCAGACATACAGTAACTGATTAATGACTGCGGTGCGCACTGTTTAGTTCTTAACAGTAATAAAGCATGTCTTTCCTCGTTGTTACTGCAGAGAAGGCCCTGGGTACAGTTATGCTGTTGCAGGCGGTTATTATAAAAATTCTGAGAAGCAATGGATATGCTATCTTCTTGAGAAGGAGGAACATCTCCCCTTGCCTCTTCCATCCTGGGATCTGACTTTCCTTCCTCAGACCTGTCTTTAATGTCACTTGTTGAGAGTTACAAAGTGCAGCGCTGCTGGGAAAGGTCTGGATAGTGAAGTCTGCCTCTCATCAAGGATGGATCCTGAGAGCCTCCAAAGGACCCCTACTTCCTCTCTAATCTTTTGAAAAAGATTATGTGAAGAGGCAATGGTGACTGTGTGTATGTGTTCAGGGAGAGGACAGGAGGAACATTTCCAAGAAAAGAATTAAGTAATTCTCTGTGTTAGTCTGATGCATCCTTCCACTAGCTGACTGGTTAGCTGGGAAGATCCTTGTACACCCTGAAAGACACAATTTCCAATTAATTCTTACAACATCTCTGGCATATTGCAGACAACTTTGTTTTTCGTTGTCTTGATATTTAGGGAAATTTGCACAAAGTCAGTTTGCCCCAGATGATGCGAAGTTAAAGTCGTGAGGAAAAAAAGATTAAAACCAAGGAAATTCGGAATACTGGAGTTATTCCAGCAACTATAACTGTGTAGTCTTTGATCTCCTACATATTTTGTGGTTTGCATCACCAACAGAAAATAATCTTTAAGTTCAGATTTAAGCAGAGAAAAGTAAATTGAAGAAACATTTCATCCTAGTTTTACCCTTAAGAAGATCAGAGGTTCTGTCTGTCAGAGACAGCAAGTGGGAACAAATTAGCAGAAGATACGAACTTCTAAATAAGCGAACAGTAACACAAGGAATTCTCATGGCTCCTTTTATTGCTAAATCAGCAAGATTCGTCTTACAAGCACAATTTGCTTTTTATATCCCCTGCATGATGGAAGGCCGGTGTTTCATAGCGGACAGAGCATTGCTGGGTCATCTATGAGAGGTAGAAGCTCTTACAAAAAGAGCATTGCTCTTTTTGTGACCTTTTGCAAGCAGCTCCTTTCCATAGGTTCCTCCAGTTTCCCCTTCCTAAAATGGGGGGAAAACAGCTTTTTATCTGATTTTAAAAGCACTTTGAAACTTAATATGGGGTAAGGGTTTGCTCATAGGCTTTTTTGATTTAGAAACAAAATAAGGCAGAAAGCCAGTTTTTTCCCTCAAACCCTTGTAGTTTTTGCCCTATTTTCTGAGAATGCCAATGACCAACTGTGACAATGCTTTTTGACATGAGAAGGCTTGCACCTGTTGTATCAGCTGAGAATCCTAAACGCACTTAATATGCTTTGGAATCCTGAGTAGCCCAATGAAGCCAAGCACAATGTTGCTGTTACGGTATGGCCAGGATTTTTGTGTACACTTTTTTTCTTTAAATAGGACTGGAAAAACTGGATGAAGAGCCTTTTCTTCTTTCGTCTCCTTTTTCACTTCCAGACCAAGCCAGAGTCAGACCTTTATGAAAGTCCAGCCACTTTTAAAAAAAGCAATTGTTTAATTTTCAGTATATTTTTGTGTGGGGGTTACAGTACATACAATTAATGTGACTCAGGTCAAAAGTCTGGGCTAGCTATGACTGAACTTCTAATTTCCTCTGTAATAAGTCACCCATCCTTTCTCTGAGTCATTCTTCAGCAGACAGCTTCAAGTTTAAAATCGGAAAGTAGAAACATACGTATACCAAGAGAAATGACTGCTGAGAATGCTACAGGAACAGATTGTTTGAGTTTCGTAGCAGCAGCTATCTCAAGAGGGCCTTGTTCTGATGTCTACAACAGATGCCCCTTAAGATATTTGTAAATAAATCAGGCTGTAGAACATCTGCAGACTTACATGGCATGAATGCATCATGAGCTGGTAAACATAACCATTGCTGGTGTCAAACAATACCTTTGTGCACACTTGCTACAGAAGTCTTTTATAAAAAGAGTGTTTCACAGTGCATCCTGGTCGTGCTAGGCCCTGGGACTATGAGCAAAGGCTACCAAGCAACAGCAGTGGCATTTGCTATGCACACAGTCCTTTTCAGAGAGTACACCTCCCTTGCTAGGGTCTTTAGCACTCACCAGCAGGCAAAGGTTGCAAATGAGACTCTCACCAGATGTGTTTGAAAGAAAAGCTAATCACCTGAAGCACAGAGAAGTGATAAATAAGTCAGTCACTCTCTTACGGTGGTACACTGAAGCCCTTTCAAAGACAGGTCTAGGAAGACATTTATCAAAAACTACATCATTTGTTTTTTTTTTTTTAAAAATCTATTCAGTTCAAATACTGACACTCAAAAGGAAGAGCTGAATAAAGCTGACATCACTGCATTAGTGAATAAAAAGTGCACACAATTTATCATCAATGCATTTGGAAGGAGTTGAGAGAGTCTGTTCTGATTATAGATTTCTCCCTTGTGTAATTCCCTTTGCACTCCAATCTGAAGCTCATGCTGTCCACACCCTGCGCTCTCTTAATGGCCGCCAGACTCATAAATGTTTTTCAAAGCTATTTATGTTATTGTAGGGTATGAGAGACTAAGCAATAGAAAGGGACAAATAGATTGGATTGTAACATAGAAAGGGGTGAGATGATCATCCGTTGAAATTAATATGGAATCTCAGTCTGGATCTTCCACCTTTTTCTTTTGACTAGGTCTTGAGTTTTAAGCAAAATTTTTAACTAAAACAAAGTCGAATGTGAGCTCATAAAGATGTCCAGCAGTGATATTCTCAGAATTCGGTTTTGCCATCCAACAAATATAGGGAAATTATTGCCAGGAGAAGAGAGATTCCTCTATCTGAAAGCCATGGAACATCAATTCTCTAAAAATAAAAAGGAAAAAAAGCCACTTGAAACGTTTAAGTCCTTAGCATTTGAAATTGAAGATGTCGCCTCTATACATCTCAATTTCTGTCTCTGTGAAAAGGGGTGACATTAATGCCTATTCATGGAAACTGTAATAGTCAGTTGTGACTCCCAGAGATGCTTGTATATCATGGTAATAGACACAAGAGAAGATTCTCAGATGTTCCATTGAGGCCAGCTGGTGTTTTGTATTTAACTTCACGAAGAGAAGATTTCTCTGAGGCCAAGAGGCTAATAGAAAGTGTTCTCTCTATGCTACGTGTAAGTTCCAGATACTAAGCTAAAGTAGCCAATGTTACTCAGTAAGTTAAAAGGAGAATGGATAATGATTTCTGACAAGGCCAGGTAAAAAACAGTTGAGGTTTCCATTTAAAGATAGCTTTCCATAGCCACCAATCAGTCTAACTAATGTGTTTGAAAACAGCTTGCATTTTCCTGAGGCAGGGTGTATAAAAGCTAAAGAGGAACTCTCAAAATCACCGCTACACGTAGGTGTTTTCTAGGAGTTTATAGGAGTCAGCACTGGGGTTTGCTCCTAGTAAGGATCCCAAAATGAGGGTGGTTTTCTGAAAACTTGTGTGTCCTGTTTAAAATGCCAGCATCTGAAAACCTGGTTTAGAAAACTTGTGTTAGGCTGGGAAAGGAGATAAATCCTGGGTTAGACTGAATCAGATCAAACTGATGAATTGATGCTTTTATAGATCTTTTCAATACAACTTTATTCCTCTAGTCTCGGTTGTTTTATTTTTTTCTACTTGGAATTGCAAACTAAATGCACTTGTTCTCTTCAGGTTTCCTATTTCAGCATCGACCTTTAAACAACCAGTTGCTGTACAGAGTGTTTTCTAATGATGGTAACCGTTGGCTAACCTACATGATTCCTTGGGAAAAAGAGTGCAATTAAGAACGTACCTACCGTATTTACTTTGAAAACTTGTATAGTTGTATTGTAAAACTTCTGGAAGCATCTGGCATCATGAATTGTTTGTGAAAGAAGCAATGCAATAGAATGAAATATGAAGGAACGAGTCTGTAACTTTCACAATTAAAAACAGCAGCTAGTTTATTCCTCATAAGGAGGGTTGATGTTTTGTGTTTCACTCAATGTCACTTACTGTTGCTCTTTGGTCAGACAGCTCACACAGCACACACAATAACAAAGCAAAAAATACCTTTACGTCTTTGCATCTGATTTTTTTTTTTTTGCTGTTTCTATGTTAAATAAGATGGAATACTGGAGCCAAGAAGGAAATTTTCAAGCCCTAATATTTCATTAAATTAATAGTGGTTTGCAAGTGCATTAGGTGCTATGCAGAATATGTGTGTCTTTCTGATAAAGATCAACTTTTTATGTTTCATTGAGCAGAAAAAGCTTTTTAGAGGAAAGGAAAGAAAAATATGACAAAGAAATGAAAATATGCATCTAAACCCCACAGCTTCTAAGGCATCTCAGTGACAATCTTGGTATAAAAACCTGACTGAGCAGCCTTTCAAGTATGGGTAATTTTTTACTTATGAAACTGTTTTTATAAAGTGCTTACACTTCAGGTTCTTGCAACAATATTTGCTGACTTCACTGAAATGTCACAGGTTAACTTTCATGACCATGACTTTTTATATACAGCGTAGTAATAAATATAAATTAAGCTTTAAAGCATTATGATGAAGGAGGAAATTATGCAGTGACAACTTCCCTAACTCATCAATTGAAGACACTCAGGATAAAGACAAAGAGCAGTTTCGCAGAGAAAAGCAATTTGTGCAGAAAAATAATATTTCCAGCCAAAACTCTATGAAAAGGGAGATTTTGTATTATCCAGGCTGGAATTGATAAAACACTCTGAAATTAAAATCCTGTCATTTTCTAGAAAGGCAAGCAGTCATTCTAATGGCCACAGGAACAACCTCTATTTTTCTCTTTCTCTGGAAAAAAGAGCCTCTGCTCTCCATACAACAATGCCTCCCAACTCTGTGTTGAGTCACTCATTTAATAAAAAATTACATGGAATCCTGCTGTTGGCTTAATGAACCTCCCACCTTCCTGAAACACTGCGATATTTCTTGGAGGTCCAGGAGAAGCATCTTGGCTATTGTTTTGTGAACTCTGACGGTGACCGCCTTTGAAAGGTACACAATGAGATTTGTAACGGCAGTTGCTGCTGCCTTGTGCTTGCCTGCACTTCTAGGGTGATGCTCAGGTAGGCTTGCAGCCTTGCAAGACTCCGGAAGAGGGTGTTTGACGTAGATGCAACTGGCTTCCATCTACATTGGAGGACAGGAAAGCAGCCTTTTATCAACACTCGGGAGCATCCAGTCTCTTCTTAACTGCATCTCATACCGTATCTGAGGTTCATGATAGCGATGCATCTTGTTGTAGTACGTTCAGGACTCAATAGTCAGTGTTTCACCTGTTGTTATGAGTTTGTACTTTCTCTCTATAATGGAACATGTTTCATGGAGCTGTTCTGTGTTTTAAGAAGTTCAAGCCTTACAAAAACCTCACACTAGATAGCTCCGTCTGTTGCTGCTTTTACTTATCTAAACAGTGCAGGTTTTTTTGCCTGTGTGTTGCTGGAATGGCATCACAGTGCCTGTTTTGAGCCAAAAGGATTAGTGTAGAGGCAAAATTTTCAGCATGTATTTCACTCTGCAGTTAAATGTGAATAGTGTATGACCCACGACACTGTTCAAATAAGCTTAGGTAACATTTTCATTTTTCTTACATGATTTTATTGAGTGACAGAGGAACTATAACCTGGTTTACACTACAGCTCTAGCTTGTCCTATTTCCTTTTCTTAGCCTTCATTTCACAGGGGGAAGAAGAATTTGTGAAACAAAATTGTAGTGAACAGTTAAGATTTTTTCATGCAAGTTGTCCGATAAAATCTTTCTCACTATTTGCATATTACCTGCTAATTTGGATTTTATAATATGTTATGCCATTTCCCCCACAAAATAGCACTCTAAGCAGTTAGAAGGCAGCACATTAATCTCTTCCTGAACAAGTCCATGGGCAAGTTTCTTCCAATCCTTTCATGCAGTGTTGGTATAGACAGTGGAAGATGCAAAATTTAATTTATTTCTTCTATTTTTTAATTATCCATGTAGAATTAAGTTGCGCTTGGACATTCTTGTTCCTAGCTCTTGTGTAGTATTAAAAATACATTTAATGAAAACTGAAGTTATGAGGCCATCTAAAATAAAAAGAAAGGAAACTGATAGCCTTGGGGCAAAGGTAGATAATTTCTATTGAGCATTCTGCAGTCGGTACTGTCAATGTGAGCTGTTATCAATGATATTTCAAATGCTTCATGTACTCAATCTAAATACTATGGGAACCTGATGCTGCTACACTGAGGATAGTGAGGCCAAAGATAAAAGCGTGAGGAACATTTCCTTGCAATAGTTTTTCGCATAGTTTTCTGAACTCTTAGAAAAAGGTCTTAATCTAAATGTATATAAATAGATAAATTGTTTACGTGTATGTATGCACTTGATAAACATTCATTTCAAATTGAAGCGATAGACATACGTATTTCTTTTGCAAAGGGGGAAAAAAAATGAGAACCCTTTCTGTGAAGGATTTTATGCTGCTGTTTCCAGCAGTACATCTAGGGACATTCTGAAGATAATTTTTATGTATGATCTTTTGAAAAATGAAAGAATAATCTGTGTCATATATCTATGCAACAAAACAAGAAAAGACAACTTTGTGTAATTCAGCGCCAAAAAAATGATTGGAGGATGCGGTCAGTACAGTTTTCTGGCTTTTAGGCCGTAGCGCTTCTTTCAGTTCATTCTGTTCCAACAACTCAACGCAAGTGCTGTCCATGCCCCGGATGGCTTTATTCAATTAAAGCTGCTTCCCAAGGTCTCAGGTCCCTGTGGTGGAATCACGCAGTGCAGACATGTGCATCCGCTGAACTCGAGACGTATTTGTTGCCAGCTCAGCAGCTTAACGTCACTTAAGTACTTTCTAAGAGGACGAAATCACTCCAAAGAATTATCTGCTGGCCTGACTCCTTCAGACAGGAAAACTTCTAACTTTCTCAACACCCACGCATCTGCCAGCGCTTTTGTACGCATTGCTTTATCTTGTGTTTACAAATTATTTCCCACTGGGTGCAAGCTACAACTTATATCTGCATTCTACCAGCAGATATTAAGATAGTAAGGCTCTAGGTCTAAGTGTCTCACCTCACCCACATCAACAATAAAGCTATGAAGTGATGGGTACTTCTCACAAAGCAAGACAGCATGCAGAAACACTGTTCTTCTCATGTGACGTTCGGTTCCCTGAATAGGTGTAGTTTTGGCTTCCTATATAACACCAAAGGATATGAGCTAAGATGAAGATTGGATAAGATTAAATAAAAGAGTTGAAGTGGGATGTGTTGGTAAAATTGATATAGTTACCTACTTATAGAGAAGTAATACACTTTGCTATAATTTGATTAAATCTTGACCTAATGCAACTTCAACCCTAACCAAAATCATCTGTCCAAGAGTTTAACATACTTTGAATTCACACACTTCATAAGTTTTTATTCTCTTGAGTGGGCCTATCTAGAGAGCAATAAAAACGTACGCTCTAGTACCCAGTAGTTCCTAAATAATGAATTTTGCAACATGAAAATTCAGAGAAGAGCTAGTTAAGAGCAATTACATGGCCTTAGGTCTTATTAACACAATGAAAACCAGAATGACCCATTGTCTGTCTGGCTGACTAACTGCATGCTACTCAAGCTCTGTGTCTTGCAGACTTGGTGATAGAAATGCAGATTTTCACTGGATCATCAAAAAATATTTCTGACCTAGGGTCAAATTTTAACTCTCTTCCACTTCCTACTGAGATGCTGAGCTGTTCTAGATAAAAAAGGTTGCCAACATAAAAAAAGGCAAATTTATTCTCACGCTTTTCTGTCAACATTCTCTGAAATGGCTTAACTGTTTGTGGTCAAACAGCATAAACTGTTGTCTTAAGCAAAAGCCAGATGGAGAAAACTGAATCTGAAAGATGAGAAAACTGCCTAACTGGAAAAAAACACCCAACCCTTTAAAATGGAAATGCTCGAATAGTGTGCTTTCTACTTTATCCCAGATAGACTAAACCCATACTTTTATCTACTGCTCCAGGTAATAACAGTAATGGTGTCTGCTCTGCCCAGGAAGGGAGAGATCTGGGACCGTGCAGAGTACTGGTGAGGACAGCAGACTTAAGGCTGGGGGAAACAAAGTTTAATAGTCAGAACTCAGTATCATCCGGCAATGGTTAACCCAAACGCCAGCCCTGAGCAAGGTCTTGGCTGTGGCTTCACCTCCAAATTACTGCAAGGAGAGGAGAGATCTCTGAGTGTTGGTCTGTTGAAAGACTGTTTTTCTTCTGTCCTGTGGCAAGATGACTATATTTTTCCAGCCTGTGATGTTTTAGTCTTTCTATTTAAGGTGAAAAACCTCAGAAACTGTATGTTTTCTTTAACGTCGCTTAGCGTCTTCAGTCTGAGAGGATGCAGTTATTATTTATATACACCAGCCCTTTGTTCTTGTTTAGGCTGCTGTAGCTTGTCTGAAATTACTCATTGGGGTCACGTCCCTGAAATTGGAGTAAGCTTTGTGGTGTGGTATCCATGCTACAACACATCCCCAGCTGGAGTTTGCTCCAGTGTAGTCTCTGAAAACTTGAGGCTTCCTGAGGGAAAGAGGTTGTGATAGGAAAGATGCTGTAACCTTGATTAGCCCTATCATGCCCAGACTCCAAGACAGGCGTCTCAAAGTGTTAAAGTCTACTTCTTCCCTGAGATCTGCAGGGAAATGATGAAATGTGAACGATACTCATCTTACACAGTGAACCCGTTTGAGCAAAGCAAAGTAGCGTTACACAACTTCGTTACAGCATGTGGTGAGCACTTTTAAGAATCTGCTCTGTGGACACGAGGCAGGCATTGGTGGTTGGGCGCTATTACTGAAGATGCGTTATAGATTTCCTGGTGGGACTCTGCAAGGCTGGTTAAGCTCCCTTACACGGTGCGCTGTTTGAAATCAAAATGCGATTGCTGATGATGGCAGTTGTGGGTGCTGCAGGGAATGGCTTAGTGGGGTGATAAAAAGTGGTAAGGCAGAGCAGGCAGCCTCGTTCATTTGGGCTGTTGGTTGCTTGGAGCCTGTTCAAAGAAAACTCCTGAGCACAGCTGGGCGCATTTGGGATTGCGAGGTATTCTTGCAGGAGGGGGAAATGCCTCTCAGACAGCAGGACTCCAGAAAATGTGAGTGGTCGTAATGACATGAAGCAACTCAACCTGAGCATTTGTGTGGCTGACAGGGGAGGAATGGAGAGGCAGGGATGATGGCGTCTCTCTTCGGATGCTTGCTGGGCCAGCGCTAGGCAGTTCACATTCATTTTCACAAAGGATAGTGGAATTGGGGAAAAGGGACACAAAATTTATGCTAAGGCCTGACAAAAATGCTTTACAGTGGGAGATTAAAAATACTTGATTTCTCTGGCATAATAACAAGAGCCTCCTGTTGTAATTGAGTTGGGGTCATAACTACCTCAATCTGGAGGAAATAAGATTTTAACCAAGACAAAAGCTTTACAGAAACCAATCACTTGATGTTAAACGCTCCAGACAAATTAACCTTTTAGAAATAAAGTTCCAGCTTTTAAAATGTTGGCCATGATTAATCTCTGGTGCTAAATGGAGACGTAATTTCTCCATAGCTTTATATTTTCTGGGGTATCATTGCCAAATGGGTCTGTTTCTACTACAGCTCTGCAGAGACTGCAGGAGTCCTGTCACTTCCAGAATTTTTATTAATGATTTGGGAAGAAGTGCCAATGTCTAGATAAAAATCTGTGTTGACACAATGGTTGTTGGAGTGACTATTCCTGGGGTAGCCAGGCCGAGAAGCTTAAATGCAAGATTTTTCAAGTAATGTTCATCGAGCTCACTACAGGACTGAGCAAAATTCCCTGTCTTGTTTTATACAGGATGCAGACTGAATGACTTAACAGCACTGATTGGCCTTAAAATGGAATTAGTCATATTGCTTGTGTGAGTGAAAAAAGCAACAGCAGACACACCCGTGGGTATCTGCATAACTTGTTTTAAATCACTTTAGCCAGCCAAAGAGCGTGAGATTCAGGATCGTTTAAGCTTAGGGGGACAGTTTTCCTTAGATTGTCAGTGGGAAGAAGCACATGCCTCCAGAGGCACTGGGGAACACCTAGGTGAGCTGGCTAGAAATACAGTATTCTTTGTCATCTCCAGAGGTTACTTGAAACCAAGGAACACCCTTATACAGCATATTGTATTTTAAACTATCAAAATAATAGTATTTTAATGTTTATAGTGTTTTTGGTGGCAGTATACAACTGTTTCATTGAGAGTGTAATAAACGATGGGAATCTCTGTTTTGATTTTCTCCTGATGTTTTGAGTGAACATTGTAGGAACGACAAACCTCACACCTGAGATTTAATTTCGGCGTGATTTTAAGGGATGGGGTGCTTTTATAGTCAGCAATAATATGATGTGAAATATAATACTGCCAAGTCTCGGGAGTTACAAGATATTAAATGTTCATGTCCCGTGAAATTATAGATTTGAACCAACTGTAGAGCACAGATATTTTGGATTTTTTTTACGGTGAAGATAGAGTGTGCATCTGAAACTATCTAATTACAGTCTGTGTATTGGGATGTCAGCATTAGCATAAAACCTCTCCCTAAAAGGGCAAATCCACGGAAAAAAAAGGACACCATGAACATGTGCTAGTAAACCAAACTAGGAGAAATGCATAAATATCAGACAGTAACTCTTCTTCTATATCCCTTACAGTCTTTCCTTGTGTTAAAAATGAGATACGTAAAGAATCATGTTGTGCTCTAGAACATAAGATTTTTATACCTTTCCTTGTGAAGCAAGAAGAGTTAATGGTAATGACTCATGAAGTTATTCAGCCCTTCATAAAAGACTGACTTTTCTTTGACTTCATGACCTCCCTTACAAGCAAATTCCACAAGATGATTCCAGCATACGTCCATAAAGTAGTCGTGTTGGAATTTATTGCCTTGTAATTCAGTAATAATCAACTTGTTCTTCTAGTGAGCCAAAAATAAAGGTGAGGAAGGTGGACCAGTTTTTCCTTTCTTTTATTCTATAGACCTTATTTTAAAGCCTAAGAGCCAGGTCTTTTTTATGTAAATCTAATCTCATGGATAACAAAATGGTTATAATTCAGCTTGATTAGCTACCTTAACGCTTTTAATGCTCTGAATATGAATTTTGTTCCAAAATGTGAATCAACATCCTTCCACACAATCTATTTCTGTCTTTTGATCTTTCTTTTATACCTTCATGAAAGAAGTGTGATTTTCCAGAGCCTTTCAGGGAGCAGCAGTACACGCAGCGTTACAAGCAATAGGCTTGTAGCGTATGAACTGCCT
This sequence comes from Steatornis caripensis, assembly GCA_013398225.1. Taxonomy (NCBI): domain Eukaryota; kingdom Metazoa; phylum Chordata; class Aves; order Caprimulgiformes; family Steatornithidae; genus Steatornis; species Steatornis caripensis. The sequence goes on from VZSC01019431.1 coordinate 383,531, forward strand.
GGCTCCGAGCTACAGCATGAGTTAGCAGCGAGGGCACTCACTTGAAAGGCAGGAGGCATGACTCTGTCTCCAGCTCTTCCACTGACTTGGTGTCTAACTGCTGCCAAGTCCTTCCATGTCTGTCTTTGTTTCTCCTCTGTTTTGTACTTTTGGTTAGATTTCAAATTATTTTCAGATGGGAGATTATCTCTCACTATGTTTGTGGAACGTCTAGCACAACAGAACTGCAATGCTGACTGCAGTCTCTAGACACACCTTAACATAAATAAGAGGGAGGGAGAGAGTTTCATTCTTTCCAAGGTACTCTGTTTTTGCTGTCTGCAGGCCAAGCACAGAATGCAGAATCAAAGCCTTTGATTGCTAATGATCCACCCCTTCCTTGGTGTCTTCACCTAGTTGCTACTATGACATCTTTTCTCAGTGAACTGATTTTTTTATTATATCAGTTCTCCAGATCCTACTGAAAAGATTTGAATAAGCTGTTCAGATATTTAAGGCAAAGATACAGTAGATGTACAGTGTAGGGCACGTTGAGCCTGCGCCCTGCAGAATGACTTTGAGATCTGTACGGCAAAGTCCAGAGCCACATGGGGGTGGTGAAGTAATAACAGTTTGTAAGTCAGCAAAGCCCTGTGGTCTTTGCCAGTTGTGGTGTTTGTGCACCTTTACCATCCCTGGAATAATGTAGCTACTCCAGTGTTGCTAAAATCCATGTACTTTAGTGATGGAGAGTTCATACCATTTACTTTGCTTTGCCCAGACCTACTACTCTGTAGCAATTTTTATGCCAGCTGACTGCCTTTCAAGTTCTGCTGTGTACGTCTGATTTGCAAAACTCTTTGAGATTTTGTTCTCTGTTCTCAGCTAATCCAATAGAAAATCTCTGGGTTTTTGCTCGTTATCTGTTGTACAGATACAAATGACCCCTATGACCCCCCCCACCCCTGGAGACCCACTTGAGCCTCCTGCTTCATTAGAAAAGAGATTTTGTGAGGAAAAAAAGGATATTATTTGCCAGCATAAATGCAGTCATTAGGTTATACTAGAAAACCGTCCTCCATGTATATGACCGAGGTCTTTCTGGTCTACCCTGCGAGGTGCAGTGTTGCTTGTGGTTGCCATAGCAGTTGATATTGCTGCCCTATGGTCCCTTCTCCACCACTGCCATTCTGAGCCCCAGAGCTTCACTGCCTTCTGTCTTGCTTGTACTGTGGGACTGACTTTGAGACAATTTTCTTCATGGCCTTTCACCTGACACAAAGGGTTCGTTGCATTTACCTTTTGTAGATGAATTATATTTACCATAAATCTCTTCTGTTTCTCAGGACCAATGTCCTACTGCAGAGTCCAACCAAATAAACAGACCTTTGTCTGATAGACAAAGACCCAGAGGGTCCTGGAGGAAACGGATCCTGTGACACAACCCAGTAACAAACCCAAGGGAACAGTCATCCTTTGCCTTTCTTTAGTTTATTTATCCTTTATTTAGTTACCAGGGTTTAACAAGGGAGTGATTTTGGCTGGAATATGAAAGCAGCTGGGCTCCACTGTACTAATTGTGCTGGCTTTGAGGTTGGTGGGAGACTTGGTCCACCCTGATTAGCAGTCTTCCCCAATTTGTACTGTCCTGCTTACTCCACAGGAACACACTGGAGAGCCCTGCACTGTTTATCCTGAGCTCTTTGAAATGTGAATCACTCCAGGACAGCCTCTCCCAGGCTAGACTAGGAAAGCTTATTATCACTGATTTACAAGCCTTTAGAGATCAAAATGGGCCAAACCAACATTTCCTCCCTTCTCCTTTAAAACCACAACAGAGTGTCTGTCTGCTTTTGAAAGTAAAAATTCTTTCCATAGTGATTTTATTCTTTTGCAGTTCTACTGAAAAATAATTTACTAATTTCTCACTATTGTTTCAAAGCAGCTTGCAATTAATGAGCGCTTTTCTTTTTAACCATTAATTTTTTTTGTTGTTTGTGCAGCAGCATCCACACTGACTTCAGCTGAGCTCTGGCAGTAACAGACCTAATTCTCAGGCAGTTCTGTAAGGTGTGTGTATGCCGCAGACAAAAGGGACAAGCTTCATGTCCATAGGGAAATGAAGACAAGCCACTGACAACTACCAGAGCTTCATAACATGGGCTACTTCAATGGCCTTGCAACAGTAAGTGTCATATTCCCTCTATTTTTGGAGCATGCTCATTTTCTTCTTATTAGGTTAGGTGTTCACCTACAGAAAGTAATCTACTGATCCATAGCTTAGTTTATTAATAGAAAGATTGGGAAAATGCACATAAGCAGGTTACTGGGTTACAGGGACTGACCCAGGATTACTGGGTTGTAGTACTTGTGAAATAGATTACCTCTTTCAATTGCTAAGGGAAATGCGTTTTGCCACAGCGCTGGAATCTCGCACAAGGGTTTCTAGGGATGCGTAGCGTGACAGGCGCCAGCACTGGCCAGTAGCACTGCAGATGTGGGGAGCTCAGCGCAGAGTGCTCTGCTACTTGGTTGTCGTGGTGCAAGTCTCTAGGCCTGTGTGCCCCGGATGCAACAGCAGCTCTTGCTCTTTGTGAAAGTCCTTGGCCTAAAAATCCTGCAATCTTAAAACATAAGCATTACTGATGACACAATCCCAGTGTAAATAATGTTCAGTCAGCCAAATACTGACTCTTTAAACTCTAGGGGTCACACTAAAAAAAACTCTATAAAAGCACAGAAATCAGTGTAAAAGAAGACAAAATAAGGGAGCTCTTTTGGGTCAGGGAAGGAATCTCATTCTCTGTTTTGGTGGCAGCCCACATATAAATTCTTAGTCTGCTGTTTCTTTAACTTTACTCGAGTTGTCAAACAACTGCCAGATGAGATACTACACTTTCTGAGACAGCAGTGGCACACTTTCACTATATGAAAGAGTCAGGTTGGGATTCATGTTACCATTACTGTGTCTGTGTTGGGGCAGAAAACAGTTTCACACAGTTAGAGCTTCTCCTTGAGCCAGCTCAGGAAGCAGCCTTGGTTATTAGCTGAGCTAAACTACACACCCACTCTCAGTAGTGTATGTAACGGTTGCAGACAGTGTAACACAAGACATGGATCTTGAATAGACCTGTAAATACAAACAAGACCTCTGGGCTGTCAGAAACCATATAACTATCTGGTCTAGATGAAAGGCACCATTCTTTGTCACTTTGTGTAATGCAACCGTAAAGACAGGCACATAAGTATGCATGTGTTCGAAGGGGAAGGCATAGAAGAAGCATATGGCAACTGTCAGTTGTGTTGCTTCGTTCACTGCTAATGATGAGAAGAAGAACCTGCAGATAATAGGAAACAGGATCAGTATCAGAAGGCTAGGATTTGGGCTTCAGGCTGTGGAAAGTGGTTGAACTTAAGCATTTAGTTTAAAAGCTAACTTGGATCAGAATGGCACCTCTGTGGTTCAGTTATAAACCTGTGTATACAGTACACTGTGCTAAGCCGTGTATCCACAATGTGTATATGAACAAACTACCTTCTGGCTTGTTGTCCAACTTTTCTGCAGAATCAAAGAATTCATTCTGGCACCCTCAGCCATTTTTTTCCCCTCCTAACCACATCAAGAGCATTCCTAGCATTTTCCCTAGGAGGTTACAATCATTTCAATCATAACTTGAATAAAAAATGTTGGCATTTGTCAACAAGTTTATAAAATCTTCACCTGGAATCTCTCTCTTCTTGCTAATGAAAAACACTCGACTGCAGAAAAGCATTAATTGACATAAAAGTACTGGCAATGCAGTATGCGAACAGCAGATTTGATCTTGAGAACTGTGCCCATACCACAGCTTTACTACTATGGTGTTGGTACACTAAATAGCTAAACACAGTTGGCTACATGAGGTTGCCCTTTCTGCTGGAGAGCTGCAAGGAGGCAGATTGTGAAGGGGGCTGCCAACATCCTCCCTCCCTCACTCTGTGAGAGCAAAGGAGAAGGAACAGTGAATGAAAATGGAAAAGAGTGAGCTGGAAGGGAAAAGAGAAGATGAAGATGTGTGGAAGTTGCCTCAACATAAAGTGAGAGATGAGGGCATGCATTTGAAGACTGCCACTCCACACCTGCTAAGAACAGGAAGCTTCTGCAAAATTTGTTCTGTATTCCAAGAAATACAAACATATTGAATTGGGCCTAGTTGAATTGGACATATTGAACATATTGAATTGGACAGGGTCCTCCTTGGACACAGGCCATAGAAGAAGAGTGACCCTTGTGATCCCTCAGCTTTATACTGAGTATGATGAGTATGGGGTGGAATACACCCTTTGGCCAGTTTTGGGTCACCTGTCCAACCCGCTCCTCCCCACCGGAGGGTTGCAGGTGTGACCACTTCTCTGCTCTTTCTGTTCTGGCACATAAGAAAGTCTGCAGAAGCAAGCATCGACCTTGGTCTCTGTAGGAATAACTATAAGCAAGAGCCTTACTGCATACCATTCCTACTGATGTTCCAGCACTAACTATAAACACCGAGGCTTATCACTGCTAGAAGCAGCTCCTGTCTGGAAAAACACGCAGTGAATTTCAGAGAGTGCAGCTTCTCAGAAGAGACTTAACTAAAAAGTAAAGTTACAAAAAGAAAATTGGTTCTATCCTAGCGCAAACCAGGACAGGCACTGATAATGGTGACGTCAGTGTGTATAATTTTATTACCCTATTCTATCAACCTAAGAGCAACTGCTGAAAGTTGTTGCAGAGTTTGTTTTTGGAAACAGAACCACCTTTGGAGAGGCATTCGTACACTTCCAGTGCCGAATGCCAAAGATATATTGCCTTTCTTCATGTAAATGCACAGATGACACCTCAGACAAGTCTGAATTAAGCCCTTTTGCTAACTGCTAGTTGCTAATTCATCAGCTGTGACACCTTCATTTCTGAAGAAGCAGAATGGCAATCCTTGGGGTGTGGGCTTGTTATTGCAGCAACGTTCAGAGGAGATGTTAGTGAAGAGGTGCAGAGATGTTTTATTAACTTAGAATAACAGCTGCTCCAGAAAGGTTTCATTAACTTTCTTCAACCATACAAACATTTTAAGTTGAGACTGCTGAAGTCACTGAAGAGATTTAGGCCTATCACCAAAGCTAACAGCTGGAAACCCTCAGATACAGTTTCTAATGCATTGGTGAGATAGGATAAGGCAGGAGAGAACTCAGGAGGTGTTATCTGCTGTTATTTAAAGTAAAACCACAGGAAAAATCCAGGCAGCAGAATGTGATTTGGGACAATAGTCGCTTCCTGAGCTGTGTGCTGTGCAGAGCCCTTGCCCGCGGTGACCTGACCTGCCCTTCCTGAACTGGTAAGTGTCCGAGAAAGGCTACAGAAGTGAGGTTGTATTTCAGAAAGGTTTGTGGTAGCAAGCACAAGCTCATGTGCCCACCTAATCCCACCTAAAGTAGTGGCACTTCAGAGGTAACTTCTGAGCGGTGGAAAAGTGTAAGATTGACCAGGACTTGTGGTCGCACAGGGAAATGTGAAAGGGGCTCTGAATACAGCACGAGGTCTGTGTTAGAGAGGTTTGCAATGCCAGTGGACCATGAGCTTTCCCATGCAGAACATGCCCAGCACAGTCCAGTTCCCTCACCTTCTTCCCTTCATGGCCCCCTTCCCAAGAAAAAAACCCCACAACATCTGTCAGTCCACTTGTATTAGGCAACAATAACCCAAACACCTGCATGCCAGGCACAGCTGGATGTTTGCTGCTGTTGACCCAGTGTAGTGCAAGCTGCATACTGATTGTTTGATCAAGGTGGTTTGGGAGAAGGGAGCGTTGGAGAATAATGTGCAGCAAAATTAAGAAGCAGTGTTTTCCCTGGCTGCCTTCATTTCCCTCCTCTCTTTAAAATTCTTCTTACTTTTTAACAACGCTTGCTTTGGGCACGTGCTCGTCGTGAACCTGGGAAATTTGTTTTGTTAAAACAAGATATGTGTGCCTGCTAGACAGATTTTCTTCTGCTAGCATAAAATCAGATGCATAGAACAGTCTCTTCTAGGTAAAGAAGGGTCTTTGGAAGCACATCATGATTAAGAGTAATGGGAATATATTCCTGCACAGATAAACAAGTCATACAAAGTGACTTCTGAGGGAACTGGAGAAAGGCAACAGAACAGTGAAGGTGTGCAAAGGAAACGAGTCCTTCGGTGGAGGCTTGGAGGTCAGAATGTAGATGAAAAAGTAGCTGGATGCACGAAAGGCAGAAAATCAGTGAAATGAGATGCGACTATTAGTGCAGCAAAAATATGGATGAAAAGAGTGACAGGCCATATTACGGGGCTTCTGAAGGAGACAAAATTACAATAATGAAAAGACAAAGAATAGTACATGGAGATGCGTGAAGTAAAAGCTATAATGACGTAGCATGAAAAGGATACTCTGAGGAAGTGGTTGGACTAAATAACCTTCTGAGGTCCCTTCTGACCTGAATGGTTCTATGAAAGCAAGCAAACCTGCAAGCAATTAATAGATTAGTGGATTATTATCGTTATGTTTGTGCTTTGGTAACACTTGGAAGCTTCATGGCGTCGAACACCACTGTTGCAGGGTGCAGCGTATACAGATATGCTTATACGCTACGCAGAACATACAACTATGTAACTCTTANTTGGGACAATAGTCGCTTCCTGAGCTGTGTGCTGTGCAGAGCCCTTGCCCGCGGTGACCTGACCTGCCCTTCCTGAACTGGTAAGTGTCCGAGAAAGGCTACAGAAGTGAGGTTGTACTTCAGAAAGGTTTGTGGTAGCAAGCACAAGCTCATGTGCCCACCTAATCCCACCTAAAGTAGTGGCACTTCAGAGGTAACTTCTGAGCAGTGGAAAAGTGTAAGATTGACCAGGACTCGTGGTCGCACAGGGAAATGTGAAAGGGGCTCTGAATACAGCACGAGGTCTGTGTTAGAGAGGTTTGCAATGCCAGTGGACCATGAGCTTTCCCATGCAGAACATGCCCAGCACAGTCCAGTTCCCTCACCTTCTTCCCTTCATGGCCCCCTTCCCAAGAAAAAAACCCCACAACATCTGTCAGTCCACTTGTATTAGGCAACAATAACCCAAACACCTGCATGCCAGGCACAGCTGGATGTTTGCTGCTGTTGACCCAGTGTAGTGCAAGCTGCATACTGATTGTTTGATCAAGGTGGTTTGGGAGAAGGGAGCGTTGGAGAATAATGTGCAGCAAAATTAAGAAGCAGTGTTTTCCCTGGCTGCCTTCATTTCCCTCCTCTCTTTAAAATTCTTCTTACTTTTTAACAACGCTTGCTTTGGGCACGTGCTCGTCGTGAACCTGGGAAATTTGTTTTGTTAAAACAAGATATGTGTGCCTGCTAGACAGATTTTCTTCTGCTAGCATAAAATCAGATGCATAGAACAGTCTCTTCTAGGTAAAGAAGGGTCTTTGGAAGCACATCATGATTAAGAGTAATGGGAATATATTCCTGCACAGATAAACAAGTCATACAAAGTGACTTCTGAGGGAACTGGAGAAAGGCAACAGAACAGTGAAGGTGTGCAAAGGAAACGAGTCCTTCGGTGGAGGCTTGGAGGTCAGAATGTAGATGAAAAAGTAGCTGGATGCACGAAAGGCAGAAAATCAGTGAAATGAGATGCGACTATTAGTGCAGCAAAAATATGGATGAAAAGAGTGACAGGCCATATTACGGGGCTTCTGAAGGAGACAAAATTACAATAATGAAAAGACAAAGAATAGTACATGGAGATGCGTGAAGTAAAAGCTATAATGACGTAGCATGAAAAGGATACTCTGAGGAAGTGGTTGGACTAAATAACCTTCTGAGGTCCCTTCTGACCTGAATGGTTCTATGAAAGCAAGCAAACCTGCAAGCAATTAATAGATTAGTGGATTATTATCGTTATGTTTGTGCTTTGGTAACACTTGGAAGCTTCATGGCGTCGAACACCACTGTTGCAGGGTGCAGCGTATACAGATATGCTTATACGCTACGCAGAACATACAACTATGTAACTCTTACCTCTTGTTTTATACTTCTGCTTTGTCTCACTAAGTTTGAAGGACATTAATATCTTTGGCTGTTTGTGATACTGCAGTCAAATAAGCAGAGAATGACAAAAATAGTAGGAAGTGTGTTCCTAAAACAGTAAGCAAAGTAATCAACATTCCCTTGAGTAAAAAACCCAGTGAACAGTTTTTGAAAGTGTCAGGGATGAAATTGTCCCAATCAGGCAAAAAATTTTCAAAGTTCAGTGAAGTGTCACCTAAATCGAGTATCCAGGTGTTTAAGTGTGCACCTATCTGGCAATTCCATTTAGCTATTTAAATAAGCCTGTTTCTGAAAGCCTGTCCCTCCGTGGTTCCTGAGCATCGACTTATCTGAAAAAAAAAAAAAAGTCCCTTGAAAAAAAAATTGATGTATCATCCAATCTGGACAGTACAAAACCCCCAACAAACCCACCTTGTTGGGGTTCAGTTTCTTCTGCAGGAGAAAAAGATACAGTAAACTGCCCCAGTCTTATTGAGAGAGTACTTCTGTTGGACAGGATGAAGTGATTGGCATTGATTTTGTAGTATCACACTTGCACAGATTTTTCTGGCATGTGGACACGTGGCATGCGGACCTTTTGCCTGTGGAAAACCCAGGCTCCTGATCCTCTTTTTCAGTCTCTTCTCTATAGTTTCCTTACATTGTAGTGGGGTGGTGACTCAACTGGTGCAAAGATCCACGACTCTGTTCAGGGCACGGAACATAGATTGCACCTTGCAGCTAAGGATCTGCTCCTAACTTTCCGTGCAAGGAAGCTCTTCCTCACAGCTAGTTGTTAGCAGTGTCTTTGCAGATTCAGAAGTGACAAAAGCCCTCTCCCCAAGTACTTCAGTTCACAGTTGAACTGCATTGTAATTTTATGTCTGCTTTTCCAATCTGTTTTGAGTGGTGTCTGTAACTGTTCTTTCCTAGAAACAAAAATCACAGAACTCCTATGGGAAAAGGCTCATGCTTCTTGAAATACATTTCGGAGCTTTGAGATGCTTAAGACTTCATCATTGCCAAAGATTAATGGTGGTTGCTGTGGTTTTCAGCATACTTCCAAAGCAACAGGAATTGAATGATCTAGAAAGTGACCAGCTGAAAAATCTAGAGCATGGTGGAAAGGTCCCTAAAATATGTGGTGTTGAGAGTAGCTGTTTGGCTTTTCTGGCATCACTTAAATAAGATGGTTCTCATTATAATCTTCTTCTACTCTGGTATTAGGTGGCTGCTTTTTCACATGGGCTGTACCAACTCACCTCATTTTGAATCCCAAGATACTTGGTGATTTGTTTAGATCCCCTATTGCAGTGTTAAGACTATACGATAATCTTAACATTTGTGCAGCTTGTTTTAAAGTAAGTTTCTAGATCCCGTGTGTGTGAAAGAAAAGCATCAAAATATGGTGCAGGTGTTCCTGAGAGGCTCAGAAACCAATGGGCAAAGGAGAAAAATCACATGTGGTCACAATAATTTCTAAGTCAAACGCACATAAAGTTCCCTTCATTTCTCTTTCCTCTTGCTCGTCTCTCCAGACCACTTCACGTTTAGCTGATGTATCTGTTTGTTTATTCACCTTTCCAGCACACTTGTGAGTGATGTGTGCTGGAGGTTCCTGTTAGAGAAATAAGAACTACCAAACATGTTATTGCTGTTGCTTATCACCTGAAAAGGACAACCCAAAATTGTTCTGTGGTCATTTGGACGTTATGCAATGGGAGCTGAATGAGTCTTTGTTCTAATTACCAAAAGCACTAAAATACTACTTTCTGAGAGCTGAAGAACAAAATACTGCCCTTGGAAACACGCATCTGTCTAAATCTTGAAGCCTTTCTCATTGCATCCAATTCTGGAAGAATATTTTTAGCTGTTGAATTTAGCCCTTCAGAATGTCTTGTGGTTTCTTCCAGGACGGAGCTCAATAAATTACTCTCTTCACAAACAACCGAAGTGTGGTTCGGTGGTTCGGATCTCCTGCAGGGTTCAGAAGTTCAGAGCACAAAAGACCATCTCAGTGTCCATCTTCCCATACAGAACCAGCAATGGTTTTCACAGATGGGGTCTGGGCTATGAATGCTTGTGAGGGTCCACGCCAGTATGGCTCATTGCAGCAGCTTTAGAGCAGAGGGACCGATGTTTATGTCTGTCGTGTCTGGGACACCTCTCTTTGGACTGGGGCAGAAGCCAGTCCCAAGAGGAGCAGGCGTGCTTACACACACGCACACCAGCCTGCCCCCCCCCCCCCCCCCCCCCCCCCCCCCCCCCCCCCCCC
>VZSC01019431.1:393954-407046 GCA_013398225.1 Steatornis caripensis
CCCCCCCCCCCCGCCATGCACTCACACGCACCGGGGCATCCAAGCTTGTGAACGTTTTTCTCTACTGCCTTAATTAAATCAATATTGTTTATTACGTGGGTCTGTTTTCTTTCTTTCAACACCTCTGTTTTTAGGTTATAATTCCTTTATATCTTCATTGTTTTTTAGTAATTGGACAAAGTGTTTCTCAGCTTAACTTTTTAGTGAATGGCAGGAATCCCAGCAGCCATGTCACGGGGCCAGGATTTCAGTATTTCCAGAGCCACGCATTTGTCCAGGATATTTATGTCATATTTAGCTTGGTTACTAGAAGCAGAATTTTAAGAGTAGAATTTTTTTTTTTTTTTTAAGCATAGATTTACTTCTTATAAATCTGGGATTAGTACCTCAGCAGCGATGCGCCTGACTCTGAAACTAGGGGCTTAGGCCGAGGCCCTGGGCCCAGCTCTGGCAGCTGAACCTCGGCTACAGGTGGTGGGTCTGGCCCCGGGGGAGTTTTCTCATACACGGCGGTAGCAGTTCAGCGTCAGATCCCTCTCCCCAAAATGCCTGGTGTAGGAATGATGCCTGACCAAATGTGACACAGCTGGGAGAAGCCCCCAAGACCTTTCCTCACACCTACCTGCCCAGGCTGAGCCGAGGGCTCTAATCCGGCCCTTACACTGCTGTAGCTTCAGCCACTCCTACAGTGTCTGCGTAGGAAAAAGAAGGTTGCTTGGGTACCTCTTTATTTTTGAACCCAAGGAAAATACAAGGCAAACCTGTGTAATAATCTTTTTGTATCAGTTTATCTGGAGATGGGCAAACAGTTTATAGACATAAGTGGCTTCTGACTAGATTTGAAAAGGGGGCATCAAAATCAGTTGGTAAGCAGGCCTGCTATGTGTCTTTGCAGATACCAGGCATGGAGGCTGACGTGTGAATCCTGCAAGTTTCTGACAACCCTTGCTGCTTGCTAGCGCTGACAGGACTTTAAATCTGCTTCATAGGGTCAGGCCCAAAAAATTTCCAGTACAGCCACCTTAGCAGCATCTGTAAGTATACATGCACTGTGTGCGCTCAGATCCTTGTTCTCCCTTTGTTGTTTTGCCAAAATTCGTCCTTTTTACAAAGCCAGGTGTATTTTGCTGATGTTTCTTACAAGCCTCTATAATCACTGTACGTTTGGATGATTCTCAGGGGAACTGTACCTGCAAGACTACATACGGTTTTACATTATTAGACTTTCAGACTTGTTAGGATCACCTACCACGACAATTGAAAATACTTCTGCATTGCCAAGAGGGAGCTCTGAGTACATTCACAGTCAACCTGCAAAATACAGGCTGAATTAAATGTGATTTTTGTATGTGGAGTTCTTGCAGGATCAGCCTTTAGACGAATATGCAGCTTTGCACGTGCAGTTTTCTATACAGGAAATATATTTGCAAAGTTCCTTATATCCTTTTTACCAAGAATAAATATTGCTGAAATGCATATTGCTGATATCAAAATAGTGATCAACTGCAAGAGTGTGAAGGTTTCACTCACAAAATAGAATCACAAAGGAGAAAAGGATGTTCAAATTAAGACAGGCTATATCTGGGGAACTGATGGACTTGAGAGGGCTTCAAGCCTGGGTACATGGCCAGGTAGCATCCTGGCTCTGTGTTGCACTGAGGCGGTGCTGTATACCAGCTGACCTCCTGTGGGATGCTTTCCAAGAAGGAAATCTTGGGCCTGTGGGCTCTAAAGGAGTCAGAGTAAACTCTGGTCAGAGACCGAGGCTGGGCAATTTGGGACAAAGGACATATGTACTATCTGTTCTTTGGGAGAAAAGCACACAGAAGGGGCCGTACAGACTGCAGCTGCTGCTCAGTCTAGTAATAGGTTTTGAAACGTGAGACTTGACAACATCTGGGTGCCTAAAACCTCCTGACATGTGGCTCTGGTTCTACCCGACTTCCTGGCTTTCAATTTTCCCTGGCAGCTTGAGGTGCTCCTCTGCTCATGTTTGCAACTTTTCCAGTCTCAAAAGGATAGTGCAAATTTGCACTATGCTTATGTCTGCACCGTGAACAGGATCCTCAAAATAGGCACTTCAGCTAAGCTCTTTGGGAAGATTGTGCTGCTCACAAACTGTCCGTGGAAGCTACCACTTTTAATGCAGCAACAAGAAAACTCCCCTCATTTGCTATCATAATTGCTTTCTTCTTTATTTTTTCAATAATGTAATAGGGATAGCATTCATGCAAGAAGCTCAGTTTTCATTCTTTCAGTCTCCCCCCATCACACTGCTTATGAGGGTGTCTTACTGACCAGGCCAAGCTGGACACAATTCCTTTGTCTCATCCTGAAGCAGTGTCAATATGACAAAATTTCACTAGCCAATGTGACAGTATGTTTTTATGACTTGAGGTGATCAGAAAGGAGGGTGGAGCCATGGATGTTTTCCTAGGTTCCAGGGACTTCAATGTATTCTCCACCAAACAAGTATTAGATAAAAGGCAGAAATCATCCAGGGGAGTTTGATGATTAGTTTTAGGTGGCTGTTAACTCAGTGTATTGACATTGAACAGGTCACTACCTAAAATACTTCAGTGTCTGATCCCATTTTGTTTAGCTTGCTCTGTGTTGAAAGCTGCTATGTATTGCCCATCACTTGGGAATTCTGTTACGGAGGCCACAAGCCTAAAAGACATTACATCTCCCTAGTTTTTAAATACTTACCTCTTTTATTAGATATGCCCCTTGATCCCTTATGCCCAGCTTTGACAAATTCTATATTATTGACATATCTTTATGTAGGGACATTATTTGTAGTAGTAATATTTCAAACATTCAAAGCCTCAGCTGTACTAAAGTTGCAAAGCAGCACTGGCGTGAGGAGCGTGCCATGGAGATAAAGGCGAAAGTAAGTAGCTTGAGCAAGAGGCTTTGAGCTTAGTCCTGCTTCTAGCTTTTCTTCTACTTTGCTTCATTTCCTTGAGGAAGATAATTTCTTTCTGGACTTTGCTTTACTCATCTGTTAAAGATGATGAGACTTACTCTACAGGTGTATTGTGTGGCTTAATCAGCTTTCACTGGAAGTCCTCTGCTCCAAAAATGTTGAAAGGGGACATGAACTGTTTGCCATAGAGATTAAGAAAAAACTGTCCTATTCCCTTTTCATTTCCCTCACCTTCATGTTCCTGCTTATCTTTTACTCTGGTTTAGGCTCCATAGGAAGCCAAGTGTACTAGTTGACAGAAGAAAGCTAACATAATAAATAAAGTAAATAGCATTTACTGGATTTCTGAGTTGAACTGGCTTATTGGACAGTTAAAGGAAGTCAGCAAAGACAACAGGTGGGACTCTACAGCTAGGAGTTAGAGCGGGGAGAGGAATGAGTTGGGAAGGGAAAGGGAAGGAGAGAAGGTGGAGTTGGGCCTTCCCTATGTTATCTAACCTTATCCTGGCTATATTAGACCCAGTCCAAATATAGCAAAAAGATGACTTCAGACTTGCCTCCTGGGTGTTTCTTCCAACTTTGTCTGCAGTGTCTTGCTATTTGGCCACTCTCAGAGAGAGACACTACATTAGAAAAATCAAGCGTCATACTGGAAGGTATGAACAGATGTATAGACTACCAGACAAATGAAATAATCTGTTCTCACTACTCAATACTAGTAAAAGCCCAACAGCACACTTCAAGACAGGCAGACTAGATAAAGTGGAAATAAAGGCAAGGAGAGTATTAGAAGTCTAGAACTATAAATTGAGAAGAAACTGGAAGAATTGGGTGGGATATCCTTAGAGACCTTATAACAATCTCCGAAGATGCAAAAGGCAAAAAGAAAGGAACAATCTAGCAATCTGTGGTTAAGACAGCAAATTGACTAAATATTTAGAGTAGAGATTAAGGAATAGGTTTTAATGGTGAGGACAGTTGATCCTGTGGGCATGTTGCTCAAGGACACTGTTTTGAATGTGTTAAAGAACAGGTTAGACTAATGCTTCTCATTTGCAATGCATCCCAAGTAGAACATTCACAAAAGGCAGCCAATTTTTTATTGATGATTAGAACTGATACCTCCTTGCTTTGTATTTCATCTTCCTCCCTCTTGTTCATTTATTCTAGTGCACCCAGAAATCAGGTAAACATTCTTTTTTTTTTTTTTGGCATCATTCTTCTTTTTAGAGCAGTTGAAAGAAATTATTCTCCCTGAGAATAATTTACAGAATTGCAGAATCACAGAACACATCAGGGCCTTCAGGAAATCTGTAGTCCAATGTCCTACTCACAGGAGGTCAAAGTCAGGTATGAAGTCAGACCAGGGCTTCATCCAGCTGAAAACCTTCAAGGATGAAGACCACAACCTCTCTGGGCAACCTGTTCTGCTTCTTGAATGTCCTCACGCACAGTTTATTGAAGTCTTTCTTCTGGTGGCTCCAACAGTGGTTGCACTGTTCTATATGGTATCTAAAAAGGGCTGAGTAGAGGGAAATAATCCTTTCCCTCAGTAACTGGCTGCAATCCTGTTGATAAAGACCAGGATGCTGTTCCCTGCCTTTGCTGCCAAGGCAACCTGTTTGTGCTCTGCCAAGACCCCCAGCCCCTTTTCAGCACAGCTGCTTCCCAGCCAGTCCCCCGCCTGTACTGTTGCAAGGGGCTCCTCCTTCTGTGGTGTGGGACTCTGCATATGCCCCCCTTGGATTTCATAAAGTTACATTTGGCCCATTCCTCCAGCCCATTTCTGTCCTTCTAAATGGCAGCCCTACCCTCAAGCCTACCAACTGTTTCGCCCATTTTAGTGTCACCTGTGGGCTTGATGAGGGTGCACTTCCATCACCGGCTCCAGGTCACTGGCAAAGATATTAAACAGGATACAACTTCCAAACAATATATTCCTTCTAGTCTCCTATAATCAGGACCAACTTATAGTCAGTATATTTATTTCCAGTGAGAATAGGTGCCAGTGAAGAAGTGTCTATTGTACTCCAGGCAGGTGGCAGCTGTGGAAAAATAAGACTCTTTTACTGCGTAACCAGCTATATTAAAGCTACGGAAAAAATGGCTGACCAAAGTAATCAACCTATGTGGTGGCATGGTAGACAGAACACATATACTCTGAATTGTATGTACACTGTGCACAATTCTTTCTAGTCATATTAGTTACCATTGCCAATTAGGAGGTAGTTTTCTTATATTACATCACTAAAGAGTGCACTGCTTGATCAATTATCCCTGAGTGAACTGAAATACAATAGCTGATAGCCCACATTTTTGTGTTGTGAGATTTATTTAATTTTGTGTGCATGTGTCTGTAGGCATATTATGGTAGAAAGCCTTTAATGAGAACAGTTTGTTGATCCTCTGAATTCTGCGTGTACTTGCTTGTTCTTATTAAGCAGGCATTCTGGTCTACAGAAACAATCGAAACCACCTGCATTTCCTTTGAACTGGAGCCTTGCTTTCAACTGAGCGTCCTGGTGTTATAATACCTCATCATACGCACAGTAGGAAAAAGCACTTACACATTTCACTCCCTCTGTGTGTATCCAGTGAAAATTTGCCAGGCACGTAATCATGTATGTGTCATTACAAGAGAGCAAAATTGATTTAGTTAGTCTTTATTTATTTTTAAATGAGGTGCTCAAAATACGTGGCAGGGCTTGGGCAAGGGGCAAAGAGCAGTGCGGTCATGTGAGTGACAGATGGAGCTCCGTGCTGGTCGGTCAGTAAGTCCCCTCAGGGCATGCCAGCCGTGGTCAGAAATATATGAGGCTCTGGAAGCCAGATAGCCATACTAAGCTGGTGCAGCACTTCTACTCATTAGCTCTAGTGAAAAGCTGAACCCTGCCAGACTTGCTTTGAGCTTCTCAGCACCACGTCTCCTCTGCAGCAAAAATGTGCCCCAAGAAGTCTGAGTTCCCAGTGACTATTGTGGACCCTCAAGGTCTTTCTGGGGTCTTGGGACATTCAATGCCAAACAGGGAATTACTGACTGTCCCATGGGAGCTCTAAGGCACCAGGGAATTCTTCGGCCGTGGGTTCTGCCTTTTGAGTGGATCCTATGGGTTTGCTGTCTTGCTCCTCTGTGCCCTAAAAAAATGTATGTAAAAAGATATTTTTGATCTCATTTCGAGGGCACAAAGCAAGCACTTTACTTGGTGCTAGAGATAATAAATATTTGTATCTTTTGCGTAAGTATAAGCCATACTTAGTGGCAGTGATGAGTTTTACAAAGCAATGCAAGTAGGTAATGACTAAAATACAGACGGATCAATTCAGAGATTGTATGAAAAATTTGAGCCTGGTTTGGGCCTCGCTCTCAGTAGTTCTCTCTTGTCATGACAGCCTGAAGTAAAAAACCCAGTGTCTTAATAGTGCTACAGGGTGCCCTTGCCCTTGTTACTCACACAGTGGGTTGTGGAAATGCAAAGGCAGTTTAAATATCAGTTTTGTTCTTCTGCAGATTCACTGCTGACTTTTTTTCCAAAATAGTTTTCATATTTTAACTCTCAGACACCACCAGAGATCTGTGTTGTCTTGTTTTCCAGTACACATAGGAATGACTTAGTTTCATGGAAAGAGCTCTCTACAGAGTCAGTAGATAAGATTTTGAAAAATAATTAGGTTCTTAAATACAATCAAAACCATGTTCTGAACTATTCTGTGCCTTATTGTGTTTCAACTGTTTAAAACATCTCTTTACGTGCAGCTTCTGGCAAAGATGATAATGACAGCAGATTTGAAATCTCTCTGGTGGGTCTTACCTGCTTCTTGCTGATACATGTGTGAGTATGTAAGAACACCTCCACCATTGTGTTACACCTTGAATGATCATTTATGCTGGAGCACAAATGACTAGATGCTCTAGAAGTTTTCACCTGTTCAAGTTGTTGGAAATTTCTGATACAGCTATGCATTGTTGTGCCTTTCAACAGGTGTGACTACGAAGTCCAGAGACAACATCCTCAGCAGCAGGAATTTTGTTTCAGTCCAATTCATTGGCATAGTTGAGGGTAAAAAGAGATAATGAGCTTAATGTACTTTTAATTTGGGTAATGCAGAGTTCTTCTGTTTCTCATTACTCAGCCTCACATCAGGGAGAATTTATCCATTTCTTTATTTATGACTAGATTGATCTCTGCTTAATCTTTGACCCATGATTCCTAAAGCCTCTAATCTTTTTTGTTCTCAGTGGTTAGCTCTGTTATCAAGAGGTCTTTGAAACCCTGAGCCTGAACTCATCTGGGCTGCACTGGCAGCTCTGGGTGATGATGGTGGTAGTGGTGTCATTGATTAGCTGCAGGCTTCTCTATCCTGAACTCAGCTAATAAGAATTTCTCAATTTCAGCAGATGTCTCTGCTCCTTTGCCAAATTGGGAGTTTATGGACTAGTGATGTGAAAGTCTAGAAACTTGCCACTTAGTCCACCACCTGGGCAGCTTATCTGATTGTACAAAAGCAGTTCCCAGAGTACAATTTTATGAAATGCTATTTTCAATGTTCTTTTTCTGGCCTATCAGTCAGAAAAGTGTTTTAAAGCCCATTTGAAAACTGTAAAACCACACAAATAGAGTCATTACAGATATCTTCTTTTGCGTGTTCACATGCATCCCTGGAATGCAGAAGCAGTCCTGTTACTACGTAGTGTCTAAATGATATACTGACCCCTGTGCAGTTCAGGCTCCTGATCCTGAATAGTCTAGATAAGGGGACCCAATGGAGCCTTTTGCCTTCCCTTGGAACTTCAGTTCAGTTCCTTACCCTCGAGACAGACTTGCCTGTAACCTGGCTCAAGTGAATTGAATTTCAGTGCTTCAGTTCTCACAGCTGAAAAAATGAGGATCGTGGCACCTAACAAAGGAACTGGACGTATAAACCCGTAAAAGATACCCTCAGACAATGTGGTTAGAGCAACTTGGGAGATGCCCAAGAGAAGAATTTCTGGGAAAATACAGTCCAGAGAGGCAGAAAAGCCGCGTTGTTCACCTCCAACCCTCCATTTCAACTTGCTGTTTCCTCCAGCAGTCTTATTCAGAGAGGACTGGATTTAAGCACAAACTTTGAATGAAATAAACAAAAAGAAATATATCAAATCCATAACAAACCATGACCTTATACAGATAAACAGCTTTGTTGTCTGCAGGGTCAAAGCCAGAGCCTGCAGAAATAAAAGAGATACTACTATTGCCCTGAGGCAAATAAAGCTACAGGAAAGTGGTAGTACTGCCACAAATACAGAGAGGAGGGACAGAGAGGAGGTCTGGATTTAGGTACTGCTGAGCACTTTCTGTGGTTGAGACTGCTTAACCTTTTACGTTGTCAGGTCTCCAGCTGAATTGTTAGAGTCTTGTCTTTCTGAGAAAAAGAAATCCAACCTAGAAGTATTCTATGTGCTGCATCAAATTTAGTTCAAAGGATGAGTCAAAGTGAGTGCATAATTTAGAGAGCCACATGACCAAACTGAGATATGCACAAAGTAGGCATCTAAAGTTAAGGAAGATTCAGCCTTGAGATTCAAGATATGATGCTGCTTCCTGAAATGTTTACAAGAAGAACAGGCATATGGGTTTCTAAATCAACACAAGCAAATAGAAAAAGAACATATGGTATGTACATCAAGGTACAGTACGGTGGGCATTTGCTTCATTTTAAAATACTCTTCTAGGCAATAACAGGCAATGTGCTGAAAATATGGCCTGACATAAGGATCTTTCTATTTTACAAGCCCACTTAAAGTTTCTGTCTTTATAGTGTACTTTAAAAGAAGCAGTACTCTTAATCCCTACAATCTTGACCTCAAATTACATTTTAGTGTTTTCTCCATAGCAAAAGAGATGTGATGCAGATGGCATTACCTCATGTAAATCCTGATGGCAAATTATGTTCCATTGCAACACTCATGGCATTATTACACGATAACTTTGGAAAATGCACAATACCTGTTTTAGTGGAAACCTCTCGAAAAAAATCTGAAATCTGAGATAGGAAACCAGATAGGCCAAGAACCCCTACGTTTTATGAAAATCTCACAACGAGTATATATTGGACCAGTTCTTTAGACAATGTTAAGATCGACAAAACTGAGATATAGCCTCCTCAATCAGATCTGCTCCATTATACTCGATTTTCTTTTGTGGTTAAAAGCACTGGATTACTATGCAGGAAATGTGGGTTCAGCTGTGACTTCTACTGCAAGCATGGTACAGCCACGGGCGATTCAGAGCTGCCCTTCTCCCGTGTGCAAAATGTAACCAGCACACTTCCTTGGCTTACCTGGGCAGCCCTGGGTGTGCTGCTACAGCGGTAGGATTAGTATGGGCATCCAGAAAGATCACACGCATCTAGTTAAGGGTTGGTATTTTTATTTTCTGATGTTTTAAAAATCTTTGCTTTGTAGATTTCACTTTCATCAAGGACTGCCTTAGTACAAAAGCCTAGGAACTCCTGGTTATCTGGATGGAAATAAATGTCTTGAAAATTAACCTCTTTTTTTTTTTTTTTGAGGCAAAAAGCTGTAATGATGGAAAACACCAAACTTTGGTCAAATAAGAAAAATAACCTCTTTGAGGCAAGCCTCTTTCCCATAAATCGAAACCTCTGAATGAAGTCCCTGCCAAAGAACGCTCTCTTCCTGGAACACAGGGAGCAGAAAGCCAGCAACTTGCTTTGAATGTGTTCAACCAAATTTTACAGCTATATCTGACTTCTAGGCTGACCCTGAGCCTGCTTTTTTTCTTTTGCTCACAAATACTACTACTGCTTCTTCCAATTCATTGATATATTCCTTAAGGATCGCACATAAACTTTTAGATTTCTGGAAGAAAATATCTTGACTATGAAGCTGATCATAAAGCTACCAAACCTACCTAATAATACTCCCTGCCCATTCTTGTGGTATAAAAATATAACTAATGTTAGTCCAGTGAACAGCAAGTAAGACTCTGGAGGGCTCTCTGGAAGTCTATTTTGGCTATAGCACTACTTTTCCCTGTTCAACTTCGTAAACCTGAAATTGGCAATAAAAGAGACCGCACTTTTGCTTTTTTAACTAATATTTGTTTAAACCTTACCATAAGGTGCACATAGCGGTTTCTTTTGTTTCCAGCAGGATAAAATTCATAAGCAGAGACCAATTTATCATTTAAAAATTATTTTGTATTTTTAACCTAAAATGTCCAGCTTCACAATGTGTTTTTAAGAAACCTAGCCAGCTTTTTTTCCTCAGTCTTTCAGTGCTCTCTTCTTTGTGCAGGCTACTGTGTGGGATCTCATGCTGGAAATAGAGACCCCTTCAGATAAAGACAGAGGACCCATTCTCACGGCGTGTATCCGTGTTAGAGTCAGCGAGGAAAAGATGCCTGATCCTGATCATGCTCCCACAAATCTGGAGTTACTTAATATGGTTATTTTAAATGTGTAGCTACTTCCATACAAATACAGACCAAGTAGGGTATAGTGTTTGGATCAATAGACCTATATATCCCGATCATGCATGTTTTTAGAGTGGCTGTTTTCCCTTTGAGGTTAACAGGGATTTTTGCCTTTTATTTTTAGAGAAGTGGCAAGCAGGTAGCTCTTCTAAGGCAAATTAAATAGAAAAACATACACTGAATTGAAAATACAAAGGGTAAATATTTTTGTAGAGATGTAGACAATATTTCTAGTGAAAAAGCAATATACGTAGTGAAAATGAACATGTCAAGTAATCTGTTTTTGTTGAACAATGATCTTGTCTGCCTGCTTCAGTTTTAATAAAAAGAACTCAAGATTTTTTGGAAGATGTTCATATACATGGATTGTTGGTTTGCATGTGTTTTAAATGCTCATGGAAAATAATTTTCATTTAATCCACCCATGCCTAATCTTATAAATATTTTGAATCTTACCTAGTGTGCAAGGCTAATGCTATACCAAAAGGACAACAATCATAAGTAGAAAATGCACCAGAAGCCAGGAGGGTATACAAAGCAAAACACCATGCTGTACTTGCTAAGTTCTCTATACACTTTCTCAAATACCCTCTACCATTTGCTTTCAAAGACAGGATGCTAGGCTAGATGCATCTTTAGCTTGACCCCATTACAAGAGTTCTTATGTTTCATGTTACGAAGACAAGAACATCTGGAAATAAAAGCTTTATGTGAGGCTGGGCTGAGATTCTTTGTTGCTTTTAAAAAAGCCAAACATGTTGATTGTTTTCATCATGTAAATATGAACAACATGAAAAATCTGTCAGGGTTTGGTGAGATGTTGTGTCATAGCAGATAAAGTTTTTCTCAGTTCTGATTTCAGACTTTAATAGTGAAACCAGCTGTTGAGGAGCTCATTTGTTTTGTTTTATTTATCACAGTGGATTATCTCTTCAGATAATATTTCGCAAGATCCAAGGGAAAATCAGCGACAGATTTGGCTGTTGAATTCATCAGCTGAAACTAAGCACAGGCTCACTTGCTGTGTTACAAGTGTCCTTTGGGAGACTTGGACCATCAATGTAGCAGAAACCCAAGGGAGCATAATGACTGCCTTCTTAGCTGGCACTGACACTCGGAGACACAACTAAAGACTTCCAGAGGCAAAATGTGAGGTTAGCATGTGATGAAGAGCCAAGGCGCCCTAGCTGAGCAGGCTCCCACTAGCTGTGAGTAGCACACTGAAAGGCTTGTAACGTATGTGCCACTGCATTACATAATGGGAAGTGCTTTGGTTTACACGCAGAATATTACTGCACTCTGTAATCATCCCCTTCTAGTCTGAGTTCAGTGACAGCTTTGAACTTGCTCGTTGCTTTGGCAGGAGTAAGCAAGAGAGAAAAGAAGGGATTACAGAGCGACTCTGCCATTATGGTGGTAAGCACCTTTCCCAGTTGTGGGACACTGACACTCCCTCATCTGGAGATCGTCCCTCACATCTGGTGCTTGCTGACTCTCCTTCACTGTATCAGCATTGCCTCAGCTCATTGGCACAGCAGGTGCTCACAGCTGGAGTCTGCCTCCTTTCTTGCTGTGTCCCAACAGCTTTCTGCCTGCTGCCGCCAGCCCAGCGCAGGATGGATGGGACAGAGAGAAAGGGTCTGCTGACACAAATCCTGTGACTGTGAGCCCTGGGGCAGTGAGCATGCAAGGGCCAGTGGTGCCCAGGCCAGTGCTGGCTTACAGGTCTGTCCTCCAAGACGCTGCACATGCAACGGCCAGTGCATCACCTCTGCCATCAAGGGACAGCATCGGAGTGAGCCACTTGGCTCTGTGGAGTGTACTCAGGAGGCAATTTTCTGTCACTTTTGAAGTGAGTGCATGTGCAACTTAGCGGTATTCAGGGTTTATTTTATACCTCATGATACAAACAAAGTGATACAAGCAGGCTGGAGTTGTGTAAGAAACTCATCTTTTGGTCCACTGCAGGTGTGACCAACAAAACCTTCATGTGACCTAGAGCAACAAGGGAACTGCCTACATACCTGAAAATGCTGAGAGGGGCAGGACACCCCCAAGGGTGACAGGCAAGAGTGTCCCACTGCTATTCTGGAGAAGGAGCAGAGGTGGATCCCAAAGTAACCCAGAAAGAGAACATCTCCTGCCAGCTCAGCTGTTGCAGCCCTTGCTCCTGGCCCTGTGAGCATAGACGCAGCTGAGGGGCTGCACTGGGTTGGCAACCCCTTGTGTCAGGCAAAGCAAAGAGAGGTGGGAGAAGCCAGAGAGACACAGCCTTGTGCCTCTGGGGAGTCGGTGTGTGGGTAGAGGACCTCCTGCCCTGGGGCGGGCTCTTTCTGTTGAGGTTTTCACCAGTCTGATGAAGCGTGGGGCCATGTTTCTGAGGCAGCTGCCTGCTAGCTGAAGCATTTCTTTGTGTCCCCCAGCATTTTTGTGTCTCTGCTATGATTCTCTTAATCTTCTGACTTAAATGTACAAGTGTAACTTCTTTTTTTCTTGAGCTTGCCCAACATGGAGTTTTTAATTAACATCTGCCTCTTTGACTAACATAGTCCTTGTTCCAAGTCTTTAAATGATACCTTAGGGAATTTCAGTGTTTTGGACAAGATCTTTTTCATGCTATTTATCTCTCTTTTCTATTTCTTTGCTTGTGTGCCATTCTCTTCTATTTATTTCAGCTATCCTCAGGCA
>VZSC01019431.1:407211-427231 GCA_013398225.1 Steatornis caripensis
CACCGTAATTTTTGTATAACTGATATTCAGTAGTTTTCTGATCCAAGGCTTTAAGTCATATATTACTCCATGGGATTAGCCCTGCGTGAAACCGCACAGTCCTGGATTAGACATTAAGAATATGGATCATGTTTTAAAAATTCATTTATGCAACTATTGGGTAAAATTAGACTCAGACAAGCTGTTCTTGTCACAAACCCATGAAACTTCTCAAGACCTTCCTCCCTTAACCAAAGCTATTTGCCTGCAGGGCATGAAGTATCCACAATATTACAATGGGAAAATCTGCGTTTCGTGGTCAGTTAGTAACATGTACTTTTGCAAGTGGATTATGCGGTTGGTTATCATCGTGTTACATTATTAACAGCACTGAGAAATACTCAAGTAATTTGAAATATGTTTTATTGGTGTCATATTTCTGCATTGACAATAAATTTCTGGACTCAACTATCGGGTATCTTTTGCCCCATGAGGACCCCAGACAGTAAGTCACAGGCATTTGGACAGCATCCTCATGGAAGAGGTAGGCTCTAGAGGCATGTAATGGAGCCTGTGTAGGACATGAAAGTGGTTCCAGATTAAAGGATGAGAAATGCATTTTCCTGAGAAATGATACCTCATGGCCCAAGTGCGCAGAGACAGCAGTTAGAAGGGGACCATAATTTTACAGTCTGTGCTGTCAATTATAATTCACAGCATGTTCCACAACGTCACACACATAAACAGGCTCAGAGGCTCCTGAGAGACTGCAGTTTCTTGCTGCTCAAAGCAACCCTTTCCTTCTCCTTGTTCCTGGAATTGTTTGCCTTTGGAAAGACTATAAACATGCTAATATTTGCAGGTTTAAAAAATGAAGAGTTTTGTACCTGAATGACTAAAAGTTCTTGCTAAATTGTAATCTCTTTTGGAATTTAGGTGCAGATTCACAGATATATTTAAGTTTCTAAACAGACACAGATCCTTCTGCAGCTCTGTTGCAGAAATAGCTACTGTGATGTGGGCTTCCTCAGACGAATGATCCTGCAGGCAGTAGAGAGGTTGTGAAAGACGTTCAGCTGCAAGACAAATTGTGCAGTCAAGTGGCTAGGCTCAGACATGTGTAAAAAGTCCCTCTCTTAATAGCTTCTTCAGTTGCAACTCGATATGCGCTGGAATCCCTGGCCGTGTCAGCGGCACAGCCTCCGCAGTTTTGCCTCTTTCTGACCAGGGCTGTTCTAGAATGGGCCTATTCAGGATTTTTTTTTTTTAATTTAAATTAAATGCGTATGTTGAATTCAGTGGCTGTAAAACGTGTCTGAATCACAGTCCCAGAGACTAAAATCCTCTGCATTTCCACAGAACTGCTCCAGTTCTCCCACAGTGCCCTACAGAGGTGCAATAGTCCAAACCCGGAAGGGAAAACACTGAAGGAGTTGAATGGTGAAGTGTGTAGGTCTGTTTAATCGTCATTTGCATCCCTCGTGAGACTGCCAGCAAAGCAGCACATTAATACCCCTCCTGGTATCTTGCTTATTTCATTTATGTAGTTATTCACTGCACAGGAAACAAGACCACTAAACTTATACTTAAGTCATCAAAGAGCATTCAGTGATAACCTTTATCAGGCCCATTTCAATGTCTTTCAAAGCTAATCTTGCAATATGATGAGAAACAGTTATGGAAGGAAGCACTCACTTCGGTTCCATTCAAGAGCAATCTGTTTGTATGGCTGCTGCTTAAAAAGGATGTCTTCTAAGGGTCTCCAACATTCAAACTGGTACAACAAACTTTAAATGGTTTTGATTTTTAAGGCATTATTTAGCAGAAGTGCTCAAGGACACATGGGTCTGATTTTCCTCTTTGCGCTATGAAAATCAGTCACAGAATCACCCCCACCTTTTCTGCTCAGCTTTTGATGATCTGTATCTATACAAAACTGCTGTGAAAATGGACTGCTTCTGCTGTAGGAAAGATAGTGTGCAGCTCCAAAACACTACTGTCCCTCTTCCTATTCCATTCTGCATCTTAAATTTTCTCATAACTGACTCACAATCCTTCACTTATAAGGATAGTAATTTGTTGTTATGGAAAGTAAAAATAATGGCTTAAATCTGACATGCTGTCTTCATTTTTAAGGAAATACAAGCTGCAAAGAACCAATAAATAAGTAATACGTGTTAATAGGCTAATTAAAAAAGCCTGTGAGAATAGAAGTGAGGAACATCTGAAAAATTAGTGGAATTTAGCATTCACTTGGGAAAGTTTATTTCATGTAAAATTCCCTCATTAACAATCTCAGCTTCAAAACTGAAAGGTAAACAGCTTTTCTGTCCCTGGAATGCCTTCTGTGACACTATTATGGCATAAAATAAATGACATGTTTAACTGATTACCATTTAATAAAAAAGAGTTGAGATACTAGTTTATACTTACTTAATATTTGACCATTAATTATACATAATAGTAATTTGTGGAGTATGGCCTTATGATGTAGCTTTTTCAGTGAATATTAAAATCTATAGGCTTCCTTCTCTTCTTATTTGTACACTGTAAGCAGATTCACTTCTTGATTTGTATCGCTGTCAGAGAAATGTAAAGCTAGTGGTGCTTACCGTGCCATGAAGGATAGTTTCCCTAAGTTAGGATGAGCCATGTTGGATTCACAGTCTCTCTTCAGTGGAAAGTAAAATAACAGTGCTATGCAATATAGCATGAAACAAGCCTATCTCCATGGAAATCAAAGGGAATCTTCCCATTGGCTTTAGTGGAAACTAGACTGGTCTTGGAACAACAAGGGGATAGATGCGTTTCAGTGTGTTAAAAAAATCCTTTAACAACACTTTGCTGGCAGAATAGTGTTGGATCAGCTGCATGAAAGTCAGGTATTCAGTGGGAGACCTTTAATGGAGAAAAGGTAGAAGCTTACATAGTACTTATTGTTTTTTATTGTACAAAGCCACCCAGAAGTCTCTTTAAACCCAACACAGATAAGCAATGCCAAAGTCCGTAGATTTCTCTAAGAATTCAGTGGACTTGTTTGATTTGGTACATGTGTGCATTAGAAATCTTTTTTCCTTAATGTAGTTTAAAAACATCTAGTGGAATAAAACTTAGTAGCAGTGTCTCTTCCTTCTACACATGTAAATAGAAATGGGAAATGGTTGCTCTTGTCTATACCAACGAACTGCAAGATAGGTTTGGGACTTTCTTCTGGGTTTTTTTTTGTCCCAAGACTCTAATTCCCAAAACTTGTTGTCATGGGCCACTGTCAGACTCGGCAAATTTCACTCTGATTTTTTCTTTCCTGAGTTCTTTTGAGTTGATAAAAACTTAGATTTTTAAACATTTCCAAATCTTTCACTACCCCAGCCAGGGCAGATGCTTTGTCCTCTATGCAGGAAAACCATCCTCCCTTCTACCAAGTTCAGTTCTTTATATCACCAAAGCTCACTCATTGCCATAGAAGTGCTCTACATACCAAGGTGACTGGCAGTCTCTAGACAGCTGAAATGACTTTAAATAGGTAAAACATCTCCTTAGTAAGCCTTTGTTAATCTACTTTGATGAGACTTGAAACAAGCTGAGGAATACTCAGAAAAATGAAATAAAAAAAAATTGAGTTTTGCTTGTTCATGTAAAACATTACTTTCATGGTTGTTTTGAATTTTTTGTTGGCTGTTTTTTCCCACACTTACTTTTTGTTGTACAAATTAGATTTAAAGCAGCACATGAGTATGTTAGCTCACTTGGAGAGGCTAATTTCTGAAGGGGATTGGGAGATATAGCCAAGTATGATCCCCCTTCATCTACGTCAAAGATAGCTAAACCAAATTGTAGACAACAAAACCTATAAACTTCCCTGAACATTCAGATTTCCATTGGTGTCTTCATTTCCTATCTTCTCTGTTGAGGCTGCAAGACATCAGGGGGACTGATGGCTCAATTTTCTGCCTGCAAAACATGGAGCACACCTGCAGTGCTAAAAGAACAGAAATGCAGGAGAAAAAAATGATATGTGCAAGTCTTTCCAATATGTAAGCACTCTAATTCATACTGCAGCGTTCAAAGATGATCCCACTGTATATGGATGATAATTTATCACATCTGAGTTTCAGTCATTTACAAGATTTACGAGAATATCCAAATTTATAATCATCCCAGTGTTCTGGAGGAATTCCAGTTTAAATAATTATATTGTACCGATACTCTCCAGTTTTCTGATTTCAGCTGACGTTCTCATTTTAACTTCCTTTTTCAATATGCTGTTAAGCCTCTTTCAAGGGCCATCCAAAAAGTAGTGGACCTTCAATGGTATATAGAAGGATTCTTTCATTTACAATGTATAGCTAGCTATTTCTTTAAGATCTTAAGAGAAGAGCAGGCCTCTAAAAACATTGGTAATTTTAAGTTTAGTCACGTGTGCAAATGGTTATTGGCCTCTGACTTCGATGAGAACAGGACTGGGTTTTAACTGTATTCCAGGCTGAAACAGTAAAAGCATTGCTGTGAAGTCCCAAATCACACTTTTCTGAAATGCTAAAAAGATTTCTGACAATAAGACAATATTTTTCTTATATTTCCAATGTGCTTTAGCTACAGTGTATCATCTTCAGTGTAAACACAAAGATCAAAAGCCAGATACCACTGGGGGCTACATATAAGAGCAACAGAGATGCCAGAACAGTACAGGAGTGGAGAGCTTGCTGGAATAGGGAGCGGGTTTAAGGTGTTTTTTTCTTTTGCTTTTTCATTCAGTAACTATCATAACTTGCTAGAAAAAAAGCAATGAATAGGGGATTTGGAGTTTCTCAAGAGCTCTTTGCTTTCCCTAGTCACCAGGACTGAAGACTTCTGTATACCACACTATGCTGCAGAGCTGCTGAGGGTCTGTGAGCACTGTCTGGCTAAATGATTGGAGAACTAAGTGGGAGCAAAAAACACCAATTGAACCCTTTGATGCTTTAATTCCTCAGTACAATTTGTAAACAGTATATATACCTAATGTTTCTGTGAATATATACTGATGAATGTGCAGTTCAATGAGCTGTTCCATTTCTCACCTTCTTTTAACATACTGGAGTGGGGAGTTTCTCTCCTTTCCTGCCTTCTGGGATGGGTTTGCCATTATATGCTTGAATGAACGCATGTAAATTTGTGGCATTGACATCTCTGTTCACTTGTTCTCCTTCACTAATGGGTAAATGATTTTTGTGCTGCTCTCATTAGAGTAGGAACAGTGTTTGCAGTTTAGAACAAATGTTACAAGTGAAATAAACAGTGCCATTCTCATTTCAAATTGTATGTTTAAGATTAAGCTTCTATTTAATTACATTGGTGAATTGCATTCCTTTTGAGTTATGGGCCAGTGCTACAGGAAGCAGTTTTGTAAACCTGATTTTGTAATTCCCATGCTCTCCTAGTTTAAGACTATGGACACAGATAAGTGTACAAAGTGTCTGCAGAGGCTTCATGTAGATATTTAAGATCACAGGAATACACCTGACTGTCTACCACATCAAAACATTTATAGATAGACTGGCTAGTAAATGAGTATGTGTGTAATTGAACTATCTTAAATCATATTCCTTGCCTAGAATGTGGATCCCAAGAACTCAGTAGCAGAGCATCTGGATATTGCTACCTTAAACTTCATGTTGCCTGTTGAAGACCTCTATGCTGGCACTGAAAGTATTTTAGGAGCTGTCTTGCCTGTCCTTGGCTGCTTTACCCATTATTGTATATTAATACCCCAGGAGAGGTAGAGCTGGGAGGGAACAGACTTCTCCAGGCAGATTTTTGCTGTGTGATCTGTGAGGTGACAAGGAGACCAGGCAAATTAGTCCTCATCACCCTGTCTCGTTAGCAGAGATGAAACACACCATTGCCCGTATAAACTTGTTTGATGCTCTGTGCTTATATTGTGCTGCAGATTTCTGAAGCTTCATAATAGCATTTAGCAGTAAGGGGAGGTCTAAGCCAAGCAGCTCTGGTTGAGAGCCTGGCAAGGAAGCTAAGAGAAGCAGCCACACGATGTGAGAGAGACGTGGCCGGAAAAGCTTAAGCAAGTTTCTTAAAGAAAAAAAACATAGAAAGTGAGTAGATGCAGAGAGAGATGTTGGGTAGCCAAAAACCAAAAGCAGCCAGAAAGCTAAATACATGCAGCTGAAGAACTTAAAAAATTCAAAAGGAAGATGTGAGAGGTGGCCAGAACAGCATTAACAAAACAGACTCTCCCTTTCCCTTCCCTCATCATCTTTCATTCCACTACATCCTCTCCTCAACTCCTGGCTCCCCGTCCTTTCCTCCTCCCTCCTCCTAGCCATTGCGGAGAATGGCAACTTCAAAAACTATCAGGTCAGCTTTGCACAGGAATAAGAGCCTGGTACAATGGCCAGACTAATGAGTGGATTTAGGAAAAAAGTTAATACAATAAACCAAGAATCAAGACACTTCTAAAAAAATTGAGGGATTTTACCATTCAATATTTTTCTCTTCTTAGGGAAGGATCACTTGCAAATACTTGTGACAGAGGTTTGTGATTGTCGTGGCTTATGAATATGCTGTTGTATGTCCTACTCTTGAGTAGTCATTTTATGTACCTAGGACAACCTTCCTGAACAAAGTCAGTTGAAATGCGATGCCTTGTACTCAGACAGTGAGGGATATGTCCTGGTAGTTTTTCTGGTTGCATGGTGGCAAGAAAAAGGCAAGGAAAACATTTTTCTTCATCTGCAACATTCATCATTTTATTTGTTTACTCTTCCTGTTTGTTCCAGCTCAAAAAAGCAAGAATTCTGATGTTGTGGCAAGTAAGTGAATAGTAAAAAGACATTTCCACAGTCAATGCTGTTCTAAAGAAACCCTTTCCAAATTCAGCGGAACAGATTCTGGCAGGTAAGAGGAGTTACTGGCAGTGGATAAACATTCCTGGAGGCATTGCTAGTGAAGAGATCGATTTAAGTTGCAAATGCATCTTCTTAGTCATTTCAGTTATGTTATTGTTTCTGTTATGGTAGTACAGAACAGGCTCTGTTGTGCCCTGCACTGCACAACCACAGAAGAAGATGCTTTTTCTGTCCCTGGAGATCACAGTCCAGGTGGTAAACTTGTCTAAAAAGCAGGGAAAGTATTATGGGGTAAAGAGAGAAATTTTGTTCATTGACTTTAAAATGAGTGAGATATTGGGTTGCCCAAACATGCTGAATATTAGTGGCAGAGTTGAGAAATGAATGCAGATCTCCAATACCGGGAGCCAGGCTCATTCTATTAACCAAACAGTTTCATTCTTGTTGGGTTGTTCTTAGGTACCAGAAACTGCTATTAGCCAAGAGCTTTTCAGGAATACAATAAGAGCAGACTAAATTCAGATACTGCACTTTATTTTGTTCCTAAGGCCATTGGGAAACTGAGAAACTCTTTGTGCTAGTAAGCATGGATTGGTAGCATCAGGACTTCGAATGTTTTGGGAACTGTAAAAGTCCAATGGCTGTGCTCTGGGCACGTGCGATTCTGACTCAGGTCTTTTTATCAGAGTGATTAGGACTTAAGTTAATATCTGTATTTTAGAGTCAATGCAAGTGTCAATTTGGATCACCTGACTTCTCGGCTAGCTTTGCTAGGCACAGACCAGCTGTGCTGGCATAGGTTCATCTGCGGTCTTTTGGGTGCCCTGATGAGTATTTTGCTCCAGGCTGCAGGTTCACCTCTTCTCACCTGTCTCATGCCCTTTCCAGCATTGCCAGACTGGATCATCCACTCTGTGTCATCTGGGAAGTCTACCATGTTTTCTTCTTTTTCTTTGAAACCACACAGAGCTTGCATGTACCAGCTTCAGGAGTAGCTTCCCTGATAATTGTTATACGGCAGTTTCAGGTATATCCTCTTACAGGTAAACTAGTTTGGAAGTGTTCCAGAATCTGCTGTTGTGAGAAAATGATGATGTTTCTCTGTCTTCCTCTAATGGATGTTCATTACTTGCAGACATAGAGCAGAGTTCTGATTAATTCACCTTCGTTTCTACTCCACAGTTCTGCAAATCTTTAGTTCTGGCAAGATTTGTCATTATTTCATTCTTTCACTCGGGGTATTTTGTAAACTTTTTTTTTTTTCCCCCTCCCCCTGGGATCATGTGTTGTTCAGAAATTTCTTTTTTGGATAGGACAGATTCAGTTCATGCCTATGTTCTTCTGACTCAGTCTGTGTGATGAGAACTACTGCACCATGTAAAAGCTGATGTCAGATCTTCTCTCATGTCCCATTCCCTATAACATGCTCCTATAATAGCCCACTGACAGCCTTGTGCCTGTTTGGACTTTCTGAAGTCATCAGGGATGACAAGTGAGGAGGCTGGTGGATAGATTGGATATAAGCAAGCCAAAAACACAGCTGTGGCGTTAGAAGAAACAGTCAGAATAGGCAAGTATCTAACTGAAGTTCTTGCGGCAGAGCAGCGCTGTGCAAGGTGAACGCCTCTGTCAGGATGCAGACGTTACTATCTCCTGAATGAGATATAAAACCAGATACACACCATTTATGGTTGTACAGGTCACATGGGACCTTTTGCAAGAGTAAGGATTACGGTCGCAGAATGCCAGCCAAGTCCAACTCTGGTAGTTAATTTTTGCCTATCTAAATTTTACAGCAGTTTAATTTGGAAGACTTCACTTCCCCTTCTGCAAACATAGCTGTGTAGCACTGCTGGTGCAGAATGTCTGTTGCTTTCTACCAGAGAGAGCGTTTCAGCACTGCTTGTACTGACCCATGAACGTACAGCCTGTGAAGCACTTAAGAGTGTATTCATGGTTACATTTGATATAAATGCATTATGGGCATTGTGTATGCATACATACACACAAGTGTATGCACAGACATATTCTTCTACGTATTTTTCTGCAGGCTCATCTATACAGGTTGTTCGTGTACAGGTGCACGAAAGATATCCTAGTTGGGCCAAATATACTTTCAGCCAGACATGTTTTTTTTAAAGTATACGAAGTATGTAAGAATATTTACCAACAGAATTCATTACATAGTAACACAAAAATTAGCAGGGAGAACCCGAACTTCGTTTTTAATCTGTTCTTTTCAACTAATAGTTTGTATTGCCAGGAATGGCAGGATATTAATCAGTGTTAAATCATGATAATAGGCAATATCACCACAGGGCTTGAGCATTAAATGCATGAGGTACTAAACAATCCCCGAGCAGTGCAGAGTTAGCTGAGAATGGGATTATAAATTGTAAGTCAATTGATTAGTCTTTAGCAGATCTAACTGTGGTCTGCACAGAATGCATTTGAAGCGGCTCTCGTATGTGCTAATGATAATTATGATTTCCTTCAGTGCAGGAGTTTTTATCACAAAGGCTCCCACAGCACTTTACATTTCACAGTACGGCATTGCTGACACACAGCCATCCCTGCAGCAGATGATAGAAAATGAACAGTATAAAATCCAGCAATGGACGAATGGGAAACTTTGGCCCTTGACACTGGGACAGGCTCATGGGCTCATGGAAAGCAGCATGGGAGTTTTCACATGAGCTCTGGGTTTGTAAGGGCACAGCTTAAGACCCCTGTTCAATGAACTGGCTAGTAGTAAAACACAGCTACCACAGGAGGATGAAGAACTTGATCTGCTCTGCCAATATTCAAACCTTATGGTTCCAGGATGTCTGTTCAGACCTGGACCACTAAA
The DNA here is from genome assembly GCA_013398225.1 of Steatornis caripensis. Classification (NCBI taxonomy): domain Eukaryota; kingdom Metazoa; phylum Chordata; class Aves; order Caprimulgiformes; family Steatornithidae; genus Steatornis; species Steatornis caripensis. The sequence goes on from VZSC01019431.1 coordinate 416,887, forward strand.
GTTATCCTCTCTGGCAGTTACTATGCTGAACTGTAGCAGGCAGCTTAAGGGCTGAATAATTAAACAGTGGCAATGTGGTATTACCTTGTTTCATGCTAGAAAATCTCAGTTCAAGAAATCACACTTATTTCAGCAAGCATCTTTATTACAGTGGCCCATAATTCTACCGGTGACTGGTGTAAGAGAGAAAATACTCTGAGCTCAAAGCACTTTTGGGAACGAATTAAGCTTCATTTTGCTAGCATACCCTAACAGTGAAATTAATTAATTCCTATACTCACCTAGGAAGTATTTCAAGATGTCCCATTATGATGTTATTGATTTATTTTTTCAAGAAATACCATGTAAGACAAACATAGGTATTTTTATAAAATGATATGTAAAAACCAGTAAGAAATCCTTTGAACTGTGATCACTGTTTAGCGTATGTTCATTTCTTGCACATAATACTTTGTTTTTCCTTTTCTGTACTCTGCCTTTTCATTTTTTCCTCACAGTAATTCAGTATTCTAGCAGTAACATATATTTTCTGAGTCCTCTTGTAACTCCTCTTGTCAAATTTCTGCCTGCTGGTACCGTGCTTTATTATATATCCTTTTAGGATGCATTTTAAAGAACGTGTATTCTAAACTTTGCTGATAGCAGCAACCTTCCCTCATCTAAGCGCCCTCAAAATGATGTTACTTATTTGAGGGAAAGATTATAAAATAGTTTTAGTGGTTATGTTGGAAAGTGCCTGAAGATATTTTATCTGACTTTGTCATAAAACGCTGTACAGCTTTTATCTGCATTTATAATACCAAATAAAGAACACTCATAGTGGCAATCAGCAAACCCAACAATAATAAACAGCAATGTGATAATATATGAGAATCAACAGCTTAGGGGTGAGTAAATCACATCTTAACAGCTATTTAGTAGTGGGTGGATTTGCTAGCTTCTGTCTAAGATAATATACTGCAATTATATTACAGAAATTATATATTCTGTGATATTGCAGAGAAATTATTGTATTTTTATACAGATGACAGTATTTCATAATGTGTGCTTTAAATAAGGTGTTATTCCTGGTTTTCCTCTGGGAATGGATAGCTGCAACTGCTACTAATTGGGACTTGGCTCTAGATTTCAACAACCATTCAATTTTGAGCAAGGGACTGCAGAAGCAGATTTACTCTTTTATGTAAAATGTATCTGTAATAACTTGTTTATGAAGTGCTACCAGTAGTACAGAACAGTCACTGTTGGTCGCTGTTCTCAGGCCTGTTGCTGTATGCCTTTTGATTTGAATCTCATGCTTTTAATTGCATCAAGTTGATAAAACTCATATTTATCATGATACTGCTAAGAACAAACACAAAATAAATACAGTAAAGGCACTATAGCTGTTTCCTTCCCATGCTTTTTCTGTGAACTGACTTCCTATCTCGTATCTTGGATAATATGAAGTTATAGGGAAAAGTTTCTCATATTAGAAAACTTTCCCATTAGCATATCGCCTAAAACAACATGGGACACTTTGCTGTACAGAGAACAATGATTTTTGTTTCTTTTATCAGTTTAAACAGATACTTTAGTGACTATGCCAACATCACTTCCTAGTACTATAGAAATTCATAATTTTCTAATGCGCTTCCTAAGTTCTTAATTGAATCGCGTAACATTTTTAGGCTATTGTCCACTTCTGTTTTTATGTCTTGAAACTGGTTGAAGATATTGGTAGATGTATAAATTAAGCACATTTGATTAGCTTCTTTGTGTGTGTTAGTTATGGAGAGGCCCACAATATTTGTTTTCTGCAAATGCTCTGAAGTTCCGTATGTATTCGTGAAAACGCCTATGCATTTTGGAATTTTCATGAACTGTGCACAATGAAATCTGTGACATGCCATTTGCTATCCCACTGTTTAAAAAGTTTCAGGCACCCAGTAAACAAGCAGAAAGAAATACCTCAGGACATGTCCTACACCACAAATCACAAATACAGTTTGGGAGCTGCCTGAAAATGGGGCTGAGTAATTATAAACCATAAATCCACTTGCAAAAATCAGGGACAGATCACTCCCAGCCCTTCCCAAAATGGCCAGAATCCATTATATTTCCAGTTCCACAATTACAGTTCGAACAGTCTTACATGTTATGAAGCTGATGCCTATTTTCAGCTCCTAAATAGGAAGTAATTGTATAGTTAGTTGGTTACCTGTGATGAATCAAGCTGAATTCTGAATTTTATTCTTTCTTGCAGTGCTTTATCCCCCAATAAATACTAAAGAGCCAGGTTCATGTACGGTATGAGCAAAAGGAAAACCGTATGTGCTTAATTGCTCAATAAAGGCTGCGAAAACAGCCTGTGATGACGTGGGCTCAGGAAACAAATCCATGCACCTAGCCCTCCAGCCAAACGATCGGAGACTTCCTTTGTTGTTGCAAATGCTGTCAAGCCAGCAGACGTGCATGGTTGTGAAGCGAAAGAATAACACCCGTAGTGCTATCTTTCCAAATACCTGGGCATCATCCTTAAATTCTCACATAATCTTCCATTATTAAGAATGGCTTTGCCCCAACACTTGATGGTTCTTAACGAGTATGAGCCCTGCAAACCTGGGACCTGCTAAGTGAAAATGTATTACGTGTAAAATCACCTAGCCTCCCTACCTCACACTCTGCTGTCTTTTATCTCTTTGAATCTGGTTTCTTCCGATTTTATATTCCTTGCTCAGGACTTTGACTATCATTGCCTCCAAGTCTGCATTCTGAACATATCAATGACTTCAGCTCTCCTCACATCCACTTCCCCTCATTCACAGCCTCTTTTGCAATCTACACCTTTTAATAGCCATTCCCATTTATCCCAAAGCAACTCTCTCTGGGACTGATTCTGTGCAGTGGCTTTTTATTGTTCTCTGTCCTCAGAACCATAGAAATCTGAGATGGAAAAGGCTGATGAGGTCATCTTGTCCATTCCTCTTGCCAATGCTGAATTGTTTCCTACAGTCTAATTTTAAAATTACTCATTCAGCTGGGCTTCCACCTCTTCTCTTAGAAGATTATTCCACAGTATTAGGCTGTATATCACACCATTAGGAAGTTTTTCCTGACAGTTATCTTGAATTTTCCTTCCTGTGCTTTTGTTCCGTAGTTCATAGCTATGTCCCGTTGGGCCACTCCAAACAATACGTTTCACTCTTTTAGAACAGACATCCTTCAAAACCCACCTATTGCTCCATTTAAAAAAAAAATATTAGATACTATCGGTTATCTTCCCCACTCACAACACGGTATAGTGACATATCTGATTATCTCTTTTTCCTTTTGCTCTGCAAGGAAGGGGACGGTCCCCCTCTGTTCCAGCTTGTGTGATGACAGGTGCTGTATGAGGACAAGAACTCAGGACTCTTCTCCCCTGCCTGGTCACAGGCACACTTTCTTGCATAATCTGGAGGCAGGCATGCTATATCTCATATTTCTGTGTCTAGAATGGAAGTTTTGCAGGAGTTAAGCCTTTCGCTGCACCTTCTGCTGCTTTTGGTAGATAGGTTGATCTCTGTAGCTCAAATTCAAGTCCAGTACAGGCTCTTGTAGCTGTTTTACTTGGAGTGGAATAAAGACTTTCTATTCTAACCCTCCTTTATTGTAATTCATGCTGCCATCAAAATTTTGACAATGTCAAAATATAACAATTATAAAATATAAAATATATATTATATATAAAATATAACGATTGTGTTATACCTTTCATACATCCAGATGAAAAATTGATGTTCTCCACCAAAAATTAACTTTTGGGAAAAGCCTGAATGCAGATATACATATTGCTTTGAATCAGAGAGGCTTAGAATTATTTTGGTGATCTCCTGTGAACGCATTGTATTTGAAGGATCTGAGCCTCTTTCACCTTTTCATACCCAGTTCGTAAGCGTTCTCAAGCAACACATTTCAGCTGTGACTTTTCAGAAGGACCTTGCAGCTCTTTGGATATTTAAATGAGTGGCCACACTGCCAAGTGAGCCCAGCCACTTGGGTTGAGGTTGTATAAAACTACAGCCCATTATTTAGAGACCTAGAAAATGTTTTGAAAATCTGGCTTCTGCAGTGGAAACAGAGCTCTTGGAAATTTGGCCATGAGCAACTTTGACAATTTGTTCCCCCACTGTGTGTGCCGAGTACTTCTGGCCATGAATGAACTTGTACATGACTTTTAAGACGTCTTGAGCTTCGTGTCTGCTTGTCAGCTTTTGTCAGCCTGATATGGACCAAACCTAGTGTGGCCTCAGAGACGTTAATGCGCCTGGTGCCTACAGCTGTATAAAAAGATGTCATAAGGATTGAGGGCACATGCTGGCAAAAACAATCACCTGCTGTTCACAAGAATTTGAGAATCTCTTGGATTCTTTTAACCAAATAAATATTTTTGGGAAGAGCTTTTCTTAACCAGTTCCAAATCTGACAATTATCTCGGTAGGGTTGGCTCCACAAAGTCCTGTGGAGCATCAGCGATCTGGTCAGAATAGAAATAGACTGGCCATGAATAGTTTCTGTAGGAGGGAAATGAGAGGGATGATTTAGATGAGCTCACCACTTAAGAAGCATATGGGCAGGCTGGGAAGTACATATGCAGTACGGGCACGGCTCACTGGGACGCAATTACAGCAGGATATAAGATGTGGCAAGTGGAAGTATAGTTATACCAGAACTAAGAGGCAGTGGGGTTTCTCTCCCTCCACAAAAAGCTCTGCAGTTTGAAGTCAACACTCACTGCTCTGTTTGAGATGCATACATGTGGCCATATGTGTAGTGCCCTGACTCTGTTTTCTCAATCACTGCTTCTGCAGCTTACAGAGGGTTATTTTTGGCAGTCCCTCTCTTGCCCCTTTCCCTGCACTCTCGCTCTCACTGCAGCTGTAATTGTTCCTGCTCTCTCAAAGTACCTGGGGAGAGCATGGAGGAATCAGACCTCCGAACTGTGCACCCAGGTTGCTTGCAATTTCTCTCTTTTCAAGTGCAGTTATCTGAGTTCTGTGGTTTTCCTCTGTTTTGCTTTCTGTTCTGTCAGGAGTGGTGTATTTATTCTGCGCAGAGCAAGGCGTCCCCTTTCAGTGCTCTGATCCCAGCCAAACTGAAATGGCTGACAGAATGGTAGACTGTTACCCTCCTTCTACTCCTGGATGCGTAAGTTGATGCTTGTCTTCACGTTGTCTCTCTCTATTGTATAGCAAACTGCTACAATGGGAGACCTCATCTTTTAAGAAAACTATCGTACTATACATTGTTCACAGTTGTCTGTCCATGGAATTTATTATTAGAGAACAATGAAACATTCTCCATGGGTTTAAGTGGACCATTTTTAGCTAGAGTGCTACTTCTGGAAAAATCAATTATGTTTCAGATCCAAGTGTCTTTGGCTAATCCATGCGATAAAAAAAATTCTAAGCCAAAGATCACCTCTGAAAGACATCACAAAAATCTTGCCTTTCCCTAAAGAAAAAGAAATAACTTTCTAGGAAGGCTCATGAGAGAGTTGCTCTTGAAAAAAATTCAAATAACATTTTGCTTCCTGTCCCCCCAGTATTTCTGGACACTTGCCTTGGATGGCTTAATGTTGAGTGATAAGCATTGTAGAAGATCCCACAAATATTTCCAGAATTCATTCGTGCTGTTAGTTGATGGCACTGATTTTGCTTCACATTCTGTCTCAGCTTGCTGTTCTCAGCAGAGCTGTCTTTTCTGCTATTTTTAATGTCTCCTTTGTACATCAAGTGATTATATTTAGGTTAGTATTTCTTAAATATGTAGATTCTTTTCTTTCCTTTCTTCTCTTCTTCCACGACCACCTCCCAGAATAAAAATGTTCTCCATCTTTTTCTTTCTCCCATCCAGTTTTAGAATTACTGGCCCAAATTGTAAGAATGTCCTCCTCAAATAAGAGGGGAAACGCTCTAACAAATGTGCTTTTTCACATATTTGCTACACATACTTTGTTTTTCTGGCTTGACTGGAGTAACTTTTGGCTCAGGAAAAGGTATCTTAAAAGTATAAAGTGGAGTAAAGTAGATTAATGGAAGGATGGTAAGCAGTGTGGACCTATATTCTAATTTGATCGCCACCATTGCATTAGACAAATCAGATAACTTCTTTTTCTCTTCATTTTTCATCTTTGAAACAGGTATTTCTTCTCTCCCTTAGAAGGGGAGTGACTGTTACCTGGCTAACCAGGGGTTAGCCACGAAGCGCAGCAGGTGCTGGGATTCACTAGCTAGAGCATCACGCTGAGACAGCACTTTTAATGCTGTTCACAGCTGTGGAGATGGAGCTGAGCTTTACTCCTGAGCAGGCATGTGCTGAATAACCTGCTGGCTTATATACTTCTATAAGGTCAGTTAAGACTGGGAAGTACTCTGTAGATTCATTTTGGCAACAAGTCTCCTCAAGGTCCCTGCATTGGCCCTCTGCTTAGTGGTGGAAGAAGCTCAATTATCTTTGGAGAAGGTTATTTCATATGGGATGGCTATGAGGGCTTTTGCCTAAAGATGTGAGCTTCTCCTGACTATGCTTCTGAGCACTAGGAAAGCTCATCAATCTCAGCTTACCTCTACGTCCCCTGCCTGTCTGCAGGGCCTGCAGGCTCCATACCAGTGGGATTTACAGGGTCTGGGTCGCCTTCAAATGCAGGCAGAGAGGAAGAGCTCACATCTGCTCAGAGCATTTGCAGAGCCTGCCTGCACAGACTTCCAGAACACTGTGCGGCCACACTTCAGGTGAAGACTGGTCCTGCTCAGGGACCCTCCTTCCCATCCAGAGTGCTTCACAAGTGACTGATGCCTGCCAGTATCTTTGTTTTTTGGATGACCAAGGCGAAGCACTTGAAAAGAGCCAGGTTTTCAGAAAGGGCTGAACACCTCCACTCAGGATCACGCCTTATCCTGACTGTTTGAAGCTGAAACATGTAAAATAACCCAGAATTTCTGAGGAAAAGCCATCCTGATGGCGCTGGGTCAAAGCTGCACGGCTGCACGTACTTCAGAAACAAAAACGAGGGAAGAGGCAGTGTATCGGATTCAACCCAGGCATCCTAGCAGCATCTCTTAAATGAACATGGGTCAGGTCCACCCTCACTGGGACACAAAAACACACGAGCTGGTCCACATCTTGGTGCCCCCAGGAGTCTCACTGTACAAAATACCCTTCAGACACGGAGCACAGGGGCCCTTCAGCTCTGGATTATTGCTTCTGCAGACACAAACACTTTTCTTTTTGAAATAAATGCTGATTTAGTGCCCAATGCCCACCTGCTGAAATCCCAGGCTTTGGTTTCCAGGTTTCCTTACCCTGTCAGGGAATCCAGTAGTAATTTATACAGCAGGCCCAAGGCCTGCCTCATAAGCTAGGCTGTCTGTGCCAATGTATTTGCAACATTTTTTCACAGTAAAATATTTAATGGGTCCGAGTATAGATGTGAACCCTTATGGAGTGTTATTCTGGAATGTTTTTGCCATATTTTCATTCACATTAGTTGTTTCTCATGTTTCTTTTGCATGTCTAATGTTGCAGAATAGTTAAATTTAGTTATATTTATTCCCTGAACCCCAGGATCGTTGCAGTGTAAGGCTACACTAAGATTAATGCAAGATACTGGAGTGAGGATTAAATACAGATTTTAAAGACACATGAGCAATCTGGCTTTTTGCCAATCACAAGGATAATGAAGTTGCTACAACTTCTGATGAAGCCAGCGGTTTAGGAAGGAACTGGGGACACGGTAGCACATGTGTAGGGTGGATTTTAAGAACATGGTGGGGAACTCTAGGGAGTGTGGGAATCTGAGCGGTTGTTTTGGGGAACTGCAAGGGCAGGCCTAGAGGAGATGAGAATGGAGCTAAGGTTATCACAGCAGGGGATATAGCACACAAACCCACAGGAAACAAGGTTTCATTAGCTCTGCTGCTTGCAGAACAACTTGTTTTAATTAAGCTTCCCTTCCATTTCTAAAGGGAAAATGGGCAAAGAATTAAAAAAGGAAAGGGAAAAACCTGAAAAAATAAAATAAAAACCGTGAAACAACATTTTCAAATATTTTGAGTTCTTTTCCTTTTTTTTTTCCTTTTTTTTTTTTTTTAATCAGCTACTGTACCACTCCTTTTCACTCTAGGAACATCATTAATTACATAAATATTCTTTTTCTATTAAAACATTTCCAGAAAGTCGTCTGTGTGACCTACTTGTTGCTCCCTCTTGTCTTAGCTAGGCATTTTTTATAAAGGTGTCTGTAGTAGAAACTCATGGTCATCTCTGATAAGCAAGAAATCTAGAGGTAAAGCCTTTGGCCTTTTGAACTCAGGATTTTCCTATCTACGTCAGTGGAACCAGGATTTCAGTCTATGTCTGTAAGAAAGTGTATCTTTTGTGGTATCTTTCTTATAAATTTTATCTCATAGCACTACATGGTGATGAAACTTTTCCACTCTGCATTATTATTTTGTCTTCAAACGTGAAAGATTGTGCTACCGAGAGGTGGACAGGTGTTCAATCATGTCTGGATCACTGAAATGGATGAAGAGTCTGGTCCACAGGGAAACATGTGCACTATGTTTGAACACTTTGTAGTGCCCGCTGATGTCGGGGTAGACATCTGAAAGTGGCTGTGACAGCACCTGGCCAGTCCACACAGAAACTGGCCAGGCCTCTTGGAAACCAGGGAGGTGACAACCATCAGCCTGGGGGCATGATACCTTGGAGGTGCTGAACTTTTACCCTGCCTTGCAGGGTTTCTTTGCCTTGGAATTACATTAACTCATAAAGAAGGTTTTCTGGTCTTGCATGATTTCAGCTGCTCTGCTTGTACTTGCAATGTCCCAGGGCTTGATTGAATGCACTGCGGCAGAGCTGCAGCCCCGTGGCTGGTCTAAGAAGGTCGGAGCTCTGGCACCACAGGAGCTTTAGGAAAGACAGCTATTTCCTAAATGGATGTATGAACATCTCACTCCCAGTGGTTAGACAAAGTTAATATAATAATACCTGTCCATGACTTGGCGTTACTTGGGTCAGTGGCATAGCTAGGAGAAAAGTGAGCAATAGAAAACTACAAAGTCTTTTCTTGTTTTTCAAATGATATTTCCCTTGTTCAAGAACAGTGGCGGAAAAAGCAAGCAAGAAAGGAAGGAAGAAAACAAAAGAAAGTGAGCAAAAGCAAGGAAGCAAGAAAAAGAAAGCAAGCAAACAAGCAAGCAAGAAAGAAAGAAGGAAAGAGAAGGAAAAACAAAAAAAAGAGCTTTGTACTGTAAGGCGTGACAAAACCATAAAATATATAATAAACCCACATGGAAAAAGAATATAGTTGATTTCCTGCATCTCTGAGTTATGTTTCAGTAAATGTATAGCACACATACTCTGTTTAAAGCAGATTTGACAACATATAAAACATTAAAAATATTATGACATTGGCCAATATTTATGATGTATATTTCCACACATAAAATATATTGTGTCATGTCGTGGATTTTAAAAAGCATGGAAATTGGCCATGTCATAATATTTTAGAGCTTTTTTATACATTGTCAGAGCTATTTTAAATATACGTGCTCAGCATTTTATGAAACTTCCAACACGTGGACATACGGAAAATATATTCTGGGTTCACAGGAGACCAGCATTTCAAATGTAAAGTTTAGCTAATACACATTTTCTAACACAAGAAATGGGGTTTTTTTGGTGTATTTCTTGAGCTTCAACATATTCACCTTACTGTGTTTTGTACAGGTTTACATTAGTGGTGTTCACCGTTTGGCAAACGAGAGTTGCATTTGACCTGATCATGCGGTTTTAATGTTGGTGAAATTCTCACCGAAGCATTGCAGAAAGGGACCATCAGGCAAGATGCACAGCTACAGAAAGCCTCACAAAAAGAAATGATGTTCGGCTGACAAAAAACCTCCAGTGTGCTAATTATTTGCGCTTCCCACTGGAACGTTTCAGTGCTAGCCCTCAAAGCACACTATCAGCATGACTCAGGGACATTCAGAAAATCCCCGTTGGAAGAGGGTGAGGACAGGCTGGGCTAAAATGGGTCAGGTATTTTATCTGTTTGACAACCGAAAGGTTAAGGTAGCTGAAAGGTTAAAGCTCTTGCAGAGGATCAGAAGGAAGTTTTGGCATTTTCTGGAAACAAGAACTTGATTCCCAGTCCCGTAGGACTTCAGCAACAAGACCGCCCTTGCCTTTCCAAATTCCTTGGGGAATGATGGCAACAGTTCTCCACCAGATTAAATCTAAGCTGTATTATTAAAGTCTGTATTTTCAAATACTACTACAACTTGAATATAAATATAACTAACTTTTTTCTTATCTTTTG
>VZSC01019431.1:431656-461993 GCA_013398225.1 Steatornis caripensis
AAGCTGTTTTGGAGGTGGGGGGGGGGGGCAGTAAGGAAGGGGCGTGTGTATCTGCCTTTAAAACCTCTGGTTACCATCAGTCCAACTTAAAAAGCAACAAAGAAAACCTGAAAAAGAGGAAATAGCTGTAGATTATTTATTAAACAGCATTAAAACATTGTCTTTGAAACATTCAAGGCGGAAAGTATAGAATATTGTACAGATGAGACGGGAAAAACACTTCCTGAAAGACTCAGTGTTTCTTGAAAGATGCAACAGTTCTCATGTTTTAATTCCAGCCATGAGGAAGTGGATTTTAAAGCCATGAACTTTCAAAGTTACGGATTCAGGACAATATCCTCCCCACCCTTCTTCAGGTTGAGATGTTTTGGAGAAGAGAGGGAGGAACCAATTCATAAATGTGTTTTGACCATATTGGTGATGCACGACGGAAGGCAGCTGTGATACTGAAGAGTTGGGACCAAGGGAACACATTCAGTCCCAAAGGGACTCAATTCCTCCTATCTCACTGCATGCTGGACCATCTACCCTAATTGTACTCCTATCCAGATGGTTTGATGAAAGCTTTCTGTCCTTGCTGGAAAGGCTCCTACTGGCTTCAGTGGCCTTTGGATCATTTGCATAGCAGGTAGCCACACGGACAATGGACATACGTCCACTCACGTGGCCTTCTGCACCAGTATGCTCCCAGCTGAAGCGATGCTGAGCCTTTGCCCTGACGATTGCAGAGAAAATCCATGCAAAAAATCTCCTTTAAGAACAAAAGCAAACAAAGCCCTAGCTGCAGCTCTCGCTGTTTATAATGTGAACAATTTGGAAAGGGCNGCATCTACCCTAATTGTACGCCTATCCAGATGGTTTGATGAAAGCTTTGCTGTCCTTGCTGGAAAGGGTCCTACTGGCTTCAGTGGCCTTTGGATCATTTGCATAGCAGGTAGCCACACGGACAATGGACATACGTCCACTCACGTGGCCTTCTGCACCAGTATGCTCCCAGCTGAAGCGATGCTGAGCCTTTGCCCTGACGATTGCAGAGAAAATCCATGCAAAAAATCTCCTTTAAGAACAAAAGCAAACAAAGCCCTAGCTGCAGCTCTCGCTGTTTATAATGTGAACAATTTGGAAAGGGCTCTTTCCATATTTATGGCATTTTTAAAAATAGATCATATGGCTTAAACATGATACCGCTCCCCACTTCGGGGTAGGCAAAATCTTTCCTCTGGAGTATAAAGTATTTCCAAAACTGACGACTGTTAAAATTCAGAAAAAAAAAAACCCAAACAGTTTATAAAAAGCATGCTGACATTGTAAAAAATTAATAGTATGCTTGGAACCCTTTGAGTTTCCAAAATGGTCAGTTCAATAGAGAAAAATGGCACTTTCTTATTATAAAATTGAGTTGCCTGTCTTAGGTTTTCCTAATGAAAGAATTTTTGGAGAGAATAAAGCTCACATTGAGTGTTCACAGCCCATCTCCCCCTCAATGCGTAATTTAACCACCCAACCCTGTGGCCTGGAACACTTTCGATTACAACTTTAATAGTTATTTTGGAAAAAATTGGTAGCCAAATATTCAACCTTTAGAATATTATGTATGAGAGTTTTTCTTCTCTTAAATGTCATAGGAAATTATGATGACTGCCTGTGTGTGTGCGCGCACCTAAGCAAAATAAATTTACTATTTCATGCTACTGGATTCCATTACTCGAAACCTTGACAGCTACAGCTCTGGGAGGGGCAAGGAAGTTGGGCCAAATTCTCAGTCACTGAAAAACGGGTCATATTAATGCTGCTTTAAAGACCATCTCTATAAATAGGCCAGAAAATCAAGTGTTGGGTAGTACTGGACTCACCCTGGCCTGGGTTCCATTATTCCAAGTAAAGGAGACATATTTATGTAGTGAGGTTGCCCTTAAGGATCTGTTAAAAGAAAAAGGGAACAGCTAGTGGTATTATACAGAAGTCATTTAATTCTGTTAAGCTCAAGAGTTAGGCTGAGCAGAAAACACTGGCAAAGTAAGAGCTGTGTATTATCAGCCTTCAAGAGCTGAGATTGCTCACAACTGTTTAATGTTTTACTATTTTCTCGAATTAGCGACAAATATATCAGCAGTAGAACACATAACATTCCTGATTAATTAGGACCAGGATTAGGTCTTTAAAAAAAGTGAGCTGGAGTTCACCATCAGCTTGCAAAGAGATGGGTTTGAAAAAAACATCTGTTTGGTACATTTTTTCTCGTGTCTTTAAAGTAAAAGATCAGAGCTTTTAGTAGCTGTTTTTTATTTCCCCAGCTTATATATCTAGCCTTGCAGAACTTAAATGGCTTATGTATCTATCTTACCTCAAATCCTAGGTAAAATGAAATGTCTATTTTAATGTTTTAAGTGCATTTTGATGGTTGTACAAGGAATCATATGCTAGTCATTAGAGACCCAAATGTCTCCTGTAAGCAATTGAATTGGACTTCCTTTGGTAAGCATCTTGCTGGGTTTAGCTGTTGATAAATGGAAAATAAAAGGCCATTCTGTGATAATGTAGGCATTTTATGTTGCTGTCTTAGGCTGGATTATGTTCCACAGATCTTGGTATTTAGAGTACTATAGTAGGAATAAAGCATTAATTAATGACAACTGTGCTAGGCTGTGAAATGCCATAAATTGGGAATAGAGTTAAAAATATGTTTATAAAAACTAGAAAGGAGGAGGTGCCAACCTCTTCCTAATTTCACACGCTTGAGTCATAGTTGCCGATAAAAATCTATCTTAGAAAACTATCTGTCTGTGCTCTTTTTTTTTTTAATTACTTCTGCAATTCAGTGGAATAAGAATATTCAAGCATCACAGACAAGTCTATTTCGGTTAATATTAAATGCGAACATATGAAGAATAATAAAACTAGAAAACAAAATAGCGGAAAAATAAAAACAATCGATCAAAGTTCTTCTATCACTTTTTTTTTTTTTAAATTTGTACAAGTTCTTCAGCTTTTTATGCTCTCATTTCCTTATTCGTAATATAAAGTTCCTGGGTGCCCTTGCTGCAAAGAACACTTTACTGTGTAGATTAACTGCAGAATCTAAATGCTGGCTATAGTTATTACTACTTTCACGTTTTGGAGTATCTAATATGTTGCCAAAGACCCCTATTTATAATTATGGTTTACAATGCCATAGCAAAACATTTGCAACTATAAAAAGTTCCAGGTAGAATAAGCAAGCAATTAATCAGTTTTTCTCATCCTCATTTGTGAAATGAAAGCCTCACAGTGTTGGAAGATAATAAATTACACTAGGTCCCTGCAGAAGAAAGAATGTATATTTAAAGGAGAAGCTTTCTGAAAGCAATTCCTGTTCATTTTTCTGAACAAGCCAGTGCACTATCTTTCCTACCATAGCAAGGACTATGCCACTTCCTGCTGCTACCAAGTAGGTCGTTCTATGTAGCTTTTATAGAGCACTGCATTTTGGGGAAAGAAAAAAAAAGTTGTATCTGACTACTAGCAACCCAACCAAAGTCCCCAGTCTCTTTTCAAATGCCTCATTATTTTAGCCTATCCTTCATATACATGGAAAAGCAACTAGTGTTCACCTGATCCTGTGCTATGGATACATTTAACTTAAATAGGAGAAAGTAAGATGAGTAGAGAATTTTAATGGAGTCCTGTGCATATTACACATATACTAAGGTATTGAGACCACTGTCCCGAATATCATGCTGATACTCCACTTGTATTTCTGTTTTCATTTCTGGACTTTGTCTTCTTATAGCACTTTAAATTAAAGTTTTTTAAAAGGTAGGAAGTAGCTTCCTGTACTCAGTAGGTTTATGAAGTTGTTTGTCAAGACTGGTTAATTTTCTGGATAGATTCCCCTTTCCAAAAGAATAGGTTAAAACTATGTCAGTAGCAGAATGACAACTTGTATAACTAGCTGAATCTCTTCCAAGTGATCTTAGACAGCTTCTTTCGCTAGCTGGGCAAATCTTATTATACTAGAATGCTTGCAGAATATAATGTTTCCTAGTTTTTATTAGAATTGCTACCAGAATGTGTTTCCTAGATTTTATTAGAATTGCGTGTTATATGCTGTGAGCAGTAACGTGTTGCCTATAAGCTTAGATTTTTGTCATTCTTATCATTTCCCTCTGATGTTGCTCATATAAAAAGGTGATATTATATTATTTTCTCCTAGGATCACGCTTTAGCAAAGGATTGATGTGATTATAGGATCCGCACAGGAATGTACATTTATCCTCTACTTCCACCTTCTTCAGGGTCTTTGTGAAACAATATTTGCAGCACCTGAGTCTCATTTCATAGGAAAATAATATCTAATATTTAGAAGCAAAGTCTTATTTTAAGAAGAGATATTAATTCTTGCAAATTTTCTTTTTTCTGTCTGTGCTAGATGAGAACATACCAGGAAACTAATGTAAGAGTATGTTCGATTGGGATGAAGAGATGTGTTTTACAAACCTCTGAAGTTTATTGAGGTTTTACTGGTCATTACAATTTATATACTCACAGTATCATCAAGTGAGAATCCTAAGCTAAAATAATACAAGCAAATACTATTACTTAAGAAAAATGATTTGTCCAAGGTATTTATGAACATCTCTCTGTAATGCAATAGATCTGAAAACTGGCATTTAGGAACTTTCTACTGAATAACATGACCATCGCTGTTTAGAGTTTTAGGCAGAAAATTAACAATAAAAATAAGTAATACAGGCTTACATGAAAGAAAGATTGTTAACAGGCTGCTAATAATTGTTAACAGTTGGCACTGATGGACTAAAATATGTAGAGGATTCAAAAGAAGTACCTATGAAAGATGTATTACAACAATTTTCAATAATTCTTAAAACACGTTATATTTTCCTACACTTTTTGATTGCAAAGTTTAAATCTAGGGAAAGAGAGTTATTGACTGTTCTCCACCTATGAAACCTCTATTGTTAATATCTCTGGCTTCTGAAAATGGAATAGTAAAACAACTGGTATGAACAACTTACTTAAAAATGTACAGGACTCTTTCAGAAAAAAAAAAATTAAAAACGCAAGTTATAACAAACACTGCTGGACAATCACCTTTCAGATCACTGAACAGAACTGACCTTCTTATATCATTAATAGGAATCCTGGGCCCATGGTACCCACAGGGAATAAAAGAAACTCACCCAAGAGGACTGGCAAGATGCAGAATTGGAGAGGGTCAGCAAATGGCAGAAAACTTGAAGGCAGAGATATTTTTTTGGTGGTCTAAAGTTGGTGGCACACATAGACTTTTTTCTTCCGGTTGCCTTGGCTAAGTTTGATCAACTCTGTTCAGAGGTAAAAATAGCATCTATTAGCCCTCAACAGCCAACATGCCGTCATGCTATATTTTATGGACATATGACTGAAAGAAGAATTATACGTGCAGATCAATATGTAGAAAAGGCTAAAACCCAAACTTGCAATCTAACACATTTTACCATGAAAGATAAGAAAATGAAGGATTTAATGCATCCATGGCTTCTTTTCTTGGAGTGGGAGATAAGTTCTCTCTAGCTTTATTCCTTTTTTAAAAGTACATTCAACTCAACACAAACATTTTAAACTCCTCTTTTTGAAAGCTTAATGCCATGATGTTCTAGTTTAGTGACTTCCAGTGCAGAGCAGAAATACTGCTGAGACAAAAATGCTGACAGATAGAGTTCAAAAATAGTTTTGGATGAACTCAGATTACAAGTAGTTCATACGCACTTTCCAAAAATGGACATAACAACTGGAGACTTTTTTCCCCCATCTAAGAGGTTACTGTGGTCTGTGGGTTTCTTTGTGTGGGAGCTTGCATCTTCATACATAGAAATATAAGAAAACAGCCTCCAATAAGACGCAAAAATAAACCAAAATGTAATGCAGAAGTCTTCTGAGGTCTTGGGAATTCTGGGCAAAGTTAGTCCATAACATTATGGAAAGGGAACCGATAAAGTGTTCCTAAGGAGATTTTAGGCTCCAAATAAGCAATCAATTTGAAGACAAGGCACGACAAAATCAGACTAGAAACAAGACTTTAAATAGACCTTAACAATGAGCTTAGCTAAAGTGAACAGCTCATTGAGGAGTGAGGCTAAAACCCAAACCAGAGATTTTAAAGAAATCCTGTGGTTTACATTGTACAGAGTGGCAGATTAGATGAGCACAATTATCACTTTTTTTTTGTTGTTGTAAATTATCAATCTGTGAACCTTTATTTCTTTCCAGGCTTCTCTTCAGTGATCAGAGCAGCATAGCCACTTAACCCATGTAAAGTCCGAGGAGCTGCTCCAGCACTGTTGAAGTCAACAGAAGTATTTCCATTGCATTTGGTGTACATTATTTTCAGGTGGTGACTACTAGCAAAATCCATCAGCACATGTACATGCAGCTTCCACATAGAAAACTGCTTCTGGGGACATTAAATATGTACCAGCCTGGTCTGGCAGAGCACAAGCTAACCTATCCTGACTTCATCTCCTACGCTAACACCCAATGTCAGGTGCTGCATCCTGAAAAGCCACAGCAGTTCCCACCAGAGCTGTCACTAATTGCACCCCTCTACTGCTCCAGGGGTTAACTTTCTTCGAGTTTTGCTACTGGGTATAACAGATCTGTGCCCCAGCTCTCACTTCATTGGTAGTAACATCCAAAACATCTCAGCAGAATATGGTTTGCATTTCAGATAAGCGAACGTGCCAGCGCTGCAGTCAGTTTCTCAGTAGCATACATAGACACCTGAGAAAATCAGAGGTGAAATTTGAGCATGATGCTACACACTGTCTCTGTGCAAGACGTGGAAGACCAAGACAAGGTGCCCCTTCCAACTCCATCTTGAACTGATTAAGAAATGGGATCACTGTGTGCCAACTTGCACTTTAAATCTCAAAACTGCACTAGAAATTTATCATCCTGTCAACTCTGGTTCCTTTAAGTACTTGTCAGACAGAAATTCAAAGGGTGCCAAAGTACTTTTTCCATTGGCACCTTCTCTTGGAACATTTTAACATTTTCTGGTGTAGCGTTTCTGTGCAGTGCAATGCAACACCTCCCTGATAAATGAGGGAAGTGGTGGAACAGCGGGGATCTCCCCTTTACAGGTATCAAAGCACAAATGTTCTTCTCCTCCCTTCTTTCCTTTATTTGCAGTATTTTCTGCAATAAGGATTTTCCAAGGAAAAAACCCCCAAAGCCATGGTATCAGAGTGATATTGACAATCCATTTTATGGAGAACAAGACAAAAGGAGGTACACACAAACACACACACACACACACACACACACACACACACTGTTTTAGGGCTTTATCTTTTATTCTTGCCCACTCTGAGAAGAGGTAGCACGCCGAGCTGCTGCTGTTGGACTTTGACTTGGCATCGGAGCAGGAGATCTGGTAGAAATCCCAGAGCTGAGCCGGAGCCACAGCATACTGCTCTGGACAGTGACTCTATCTGAAGGGTGAGAGCTGTTTAGCCCCAGCATTTAATCTCTGGTTGTCCAGGCCCTTGTCCAGCACAGTGCATACTTATCTTTCACCGCAAATACTTCGGTAGGTTTCTGTGAGATGACTCGTGTGCTGACAGAAAAGCATCATGCAAGTGCTCTGCAGTTTTAGCATATGAATAAGAAAATAGAAAGTGCAGCCAGGATCTACGAGTTTTGGAGTGGAACAGCAGACAGGCATACGTTGCTCTGACAGCATTAGCTAACAGGAGATGAAGTTAGCTGTTCATAAAGTGCATCTATGGGATACTTGCTCAAAAGGCTGTAGAGAGACCAAGTCCTATGGATAAAGACAGCAGATTCCCTAGGTGTCTTCACCAAAGTGACAGATGATTAAACTCTTTATGCAAAATACAAAAATAAAATACTGTTCAGCTCTTCCTTAACAAATACAATATGTTTTTTTCTAGTAATTTGTCTTCTTTTATCATTTTTACACATATAGAATGTATCCGCAGTGAGAAAGCTGTGTGCTTTCATGACTCATCTGATTAAGAGGATTCCTTTTCCCTCATCTAGATTTAATGAGATCTACCCTTTTTAAATATGTAAAAAAAAAAGATAGACATTGGAAGAATGGGCTGCTTTTGAAAATGTGTTTTCTAGAGAATCCTTCTGTATCTGCAGCTTTGATCTTTTGCTGAATTACTCGAGCTAGTTACTGCAAGCAGACAGGATGTACCAGATACATCCGCAGAGCATAAACATTTTTTTTCCATTTTCAGCACTTCCATCTTCCCTGACTCTTCCCCCTCCCCCTTGCCCCCTCCCCTTTCTTCTGGAAAGCAGAAAGCTTCCCCTCATTTAAGTTTCCCTTCTTCTTGTGACCCAGTCAGAGATGTACCAGAAAAATTGGATTTGTGTTTTCTGATTCGCCTGTTGCACATCTCAACTCTCAAGTGCTTCTCACGTGATGTGGAAATTGATCCCTCTGTGATCAACAGTAAGGGGATGTTAAATGAGACTGTTCAAGTTTTGACAGGTTATTCATTGGTCTGTAGTTTTCAAGGCATTTTATACAGAGCAAAGTTCCTGTATGTGTCCTGAATGGGAAATTCAGTTTAGATATGAAAAGCTAAATCTAAATGGGATTTGAGCACTGCAGTAATAAGTGGTATGGTGCCTGTTCTTCAGGTGCATAGTCACCTACATCCTTGAGATAGACTCATAGGAAGGGTTGGAGGTCTTAAGCGGAGTTCACAGAGACCAACAAACTGAGTTGTAAGCTAATATAACACATTGTTGTAAGCTAATATAAAATACCTAACAGGGCATGCTGCAAAGGGATGTGACTTGCACCCTAACCAGCTTCTGACCTATTTTCCTGCCTCTGGTTGCAGGAAGCATCTTCCACCACGGAGTATTTATAATCCTGATTCTGCTCTGGAATTAGATGACCAAATAATCTGTTGTATAAATTGAATGGGATTGGAGACCTTTTTTCCCCTTTTTAAAAAGGTGTTGGATATGATTTTTCCCTCCTCTTTTCACTCAAAGAGCATCCAGAGGAAATTAACAGAAGTGGGTTCAACCCTTCAGTCTGATGTGCATCAGTGCTCTCAAAATAGGTCAAAAAATGTCAGGAGTGCCATTTCTGTTTCTGCAGTAACAGGGATGCTGAAGATGCCTTGCAGTAGCTTCAGCAGAGCGAACATCTTCTTGTTCAGGCTGTGCAGTTGAAGTAGGTCTCAGAGCAATTCTCAGGGCCTTCACTCAAACCCAAATGTGTTTCTAATCACTCCAGAAGGTATGCCCAAGAGAATGGGATGATTTTGCTTGTTTCTGTTAACAGTTATGGAATAAAATTTGTTCCTGGTCCAGCATCGCTCTGGTTGCTCTTCATCGAGTACAAAAACAAAGGTGGGGAAAAAGAAAGAATGCGACTTTTGTCTGCTGTTCCCTTGTCAGTAGCACAACACGAAAAGAATATTCTAGATCTCAGACCCTTCCACGCCAATTTCTCTCCTCCTTACTCACAGTGATTATTTCAGAGGTACAAAGGTATTTTTCTATTGAGTATGTATCAGAGCATATTGCTATTCATAGGCTAACACTATTAGGCAACTGCAGATACATGCCTGAGTCACACATACGTCAAGAGCACTGAAAGAGCATTACAGCATTAGGAAGAGAGAAAAGTCTGGTTTTCATTACTGGTAATTATAGATAAGCTGTAGCTGACAGTCATTTTCTGACCGCAAACTCAAATCAATCAATTAAAGACTGCATGCAGCAGCACCCGTGTTTAATCATTTCCAGGCTCTTTAAAATGATCCATGACTCTGATAGCATGTCAGAGCTGCTGTGTACCGTTTGTTGTTGCTGCAGACGGTCAAATATGCAGCTACTTTCAGGCTAATTTCAAGAACATAGTTCACAATCTGAAAAAAAAATAAATCTGTGTATAAAGATGAGCCATAACTATCAGAGAAGGCTGAGAGGAGATCTGATCAATGCTCACAAATATCTAAAGGGTGGATGTCAAGAGGATGGGGTCAGACTCTTCTCAGTGGTGCCCAGCGACAGGACAAGGGGCAATGGGCACAAACTGGAACACAGGCAGTTCCACCTGAACATGAGGAGGAACTTCTTTACTGTGAGGGTGACAGAGCACTGGAACAGGCTGCCCAGAGAGGTTGTGGAGTCTCCTTCTCTGGAGATATTCAAAACCCGCCTGGATGCATTCCTGTGCAACCTGCTCTAGGCTAACCTGCTTTAGCAGGGGGGTTGGACTAGATGATCTCTAGAGGTCCCTTCCAACCCCTGCCATTCTATGATTCTATGATCAAATTTCTCTCTTAGTTTGATTAAACAAGCATCACAGCTGATAATTTAAAAATCTTTTGATCTCACGACACATAGATACGTGCATTTTTTTAATAGAATGTATCAGTGTTGCATCAGGGAGAAAAAGAGGATGGAATAAAACAATTCCAACTCTGTTCCTCCCTAGTTCATATTTTCAAAGGTTTTCCATATGGAACTTCAAATACAGGAGAGAAGTTTGTGATGGGACCCCGACAAGGAACTGCTGTCAGGCGGTAAGACACTCCACTGGAACTACTTTGACAAACTGGGTTGGTTTTTGCTGAGATTTGTTTTCTTCCCCAGCTTTGAAAAAGGGTTCTGATGGTTTAGAAATTACCATTTTCAGAATAAAATATTTCCATTTTTGCTTTGAAACAATTTTTTAAAGTAGATGTTTTAAAATACCGAGATATTTCATGTCACATACACAAAGAAGCTAAGTGAAGCAAGTTAAGGTTTTATCAAAATGAAATGTTTTGGGAGATACGAGACTTCTTTTTACAGGATTTTCCTTCAGGGAGACATTTTCCATTTTTATTCACTATCCAGTTAAAACTTTCTGTAAAAATTCTGGTTTGAATAAATCCGTATTTGTAACAGAAATCATTCCATCAGTATTTTTTCAGCCAAATCCTGGATAACAGTAGAAAACAGCCTACACCTTCCAGCTGATGTAAACCAGCATAGCACCAACTGGTGTCTCAGTCCAGCCCATGGAGTGATGATGATTGTCATATAAAGATATGGTCCACTTACACGCAGAAATGAAATTAAATCTCAGAAAAAATCATTAGCTAATACAGCACAATGCTGAGATGCAGGACTTGGGTTTCTATCATCAGCTTTGTCATTCTAGTAAATTTTGAATGTGTTGCCTAAACTACATTCAGCCCACATATTTTTTAATGTTTGGTAGAATCCGAGTGGCTTTATTCCAATGTAACAATTTAATTTCTAATGTAAATTGAACAGAACTTGATAAAGCTACTTCTTTAACTAATAAACTTTTACTAAATAAGGGTATCTGTACCAGAATTCGACACATTTTAATAAATAAATTTAAAAATACATAAGGACTGATGTTTCTGATTGTCCCTGTATCCCAATATTTCACTTAAAATCCTGAAAAGTATCTCCATGCCATTTACTCTGTTACTCAGTACAATGCAAGAGTAGGAAACAAAGAGACTCTCCAATGTTTCCAAGTACTGCAGATGGGGGTCTCATCTCAGTTACCTTTTGACATCTCCAGCACAGACACCTACGTATCATCACCTTATACAACTGTCACAGTCACTGGAGATAAGTAGTGTCTTCTAGGACACAGTTCATCTCATCCAGAAGAATGAGACCCTGGAAGTGCCTACTTCTCACCGTACTCAACCAGGGGTGCAGAGGGTGACCAGCTTAGTTGTAGACTTGTGCATGTGGCCACTTAAACCTCCTGCACAGAGCTACATCTCCCTAAAGAGCTGGGATATCTGACTTGAGAGCACTGGGAGCTTGCATGAGGGTTATTGAAGAGGTTCTGGATGCTAGCTGCCTGACCCAGCCCTTAGTTAAGGGCTATTACACTGGGGAGGAGCAGCAAAAGCAGAAATGTGCTTTTGTCCCGATATCTGCACTTCAGGCTTGATGTGTCGCCCTGTGATGAGAACTGGTGCCCACTAGCTGAGACATGAACCTCTACCTCTTCTTCTTCATAGGAATACCCTGACATCCTGCCTGAAGACCTGCCTGTGCTTCTTTCTGAAGACAAAAGGTTTGGTATGAAAATGACTGCTGCTTTTCTTCTTTTCCAGGGGGCTTTAGGTAAGCTGCTGGTAGGAATTCACAGCCATTATATGAAGCAAATACCACCACATGCTAATTTGAAGCATTTTTGTGCAGAGGTTGCTGTGGGTAACCCTTCCCTTGTCCATGTGAAAAGAAAATAACCTACGCACACAAGCTGTTCCCTCACTGATGCGGTTTATCCTGCTGGCATGTAGAACGACCGTGTAGGCACAATTTATCAGAACCCCTTTTATTAAAAAAAAAAAAAAGGACTTTTAATTCAGTAGAGATGCTTGCAACAGACTCTTCACTGCTGCTTATTTATGTGAACTTCCTGTTGATCTCCTGGAGGATTTTGCCTGTCTAAGGAGTTTCAGCAGGACCCAGGGCTGGGGTGCACGGCAGAAACTCTTTGTCCCTTCACTGGAATATTATCAGCTGATCTGAATACCCTCTTGTGAAATTGTTTATTTATATTATTAATCTCAGAGCATTTACACTCCACTGATGACTTGAAATTTAAGCAGTTATTTATAATCACATTAAATAAGACCACATTTTTATTCCGCTTGCAAGTTAAGTTAGTTATCAGATTACATGTCTGTTGCATTCCTTTTATCTCTGATACAATGCGCTGCTCTCAACAACGGCATCAAATGAACTTAGATGTCCGACTATAAATCATGCACATGTCGAAACAATAATGCTGAAAGGATTATCATCACCCTCTGTAATTACAATAATGGAAAACAGATACTGAAAGGACATTTTTCTGATCCTCGGAAAATCCCTGAAGAGGTCAATTTACTTTTCTCTGGGGGATATTTAACACAAGGGAAGTTATTGGTTTATATGTCTGTTGAAAGAACTGAACTTATAATAGGCACAATGTCACAATATAAATTTAAAGTATATTTTATTGCATTGTTACCGTGGGGGTCTCCAGATGGTCCTGATATACATAGTTTTATAAGTAAGTGCTTTTTTGACTGAGAACACTGATCACTGTCTGATGAAACGCTCTGTCAAAGCTGAGGCGCACTACTGTTTATGGGAACCTGTTGCAAGTAGCAAGGGAGAATATCATCCACCAAGACATAACTGGCATCTGGTTTGGGGGATGGGCTGTTGTAGTGGAACTGAGTGTGGTACTTTGCTGGAGGTTTCGGAAGAGGAGAATTTCTTGTACGCTCGTTGACCATCTCTGTTCAAGAATGGATCTATGTGGTATAATAAAAGAAAATAAATGCTAAGAAAAAGAAACCCCTACATACCATTAATTTCTTTTATTGTAAAAAGCATGCATCAACTCCTAAGTCCTGAATTTGCAGCTCTCAAGTCTAAATTGAGTCATGTATTTTAGGACTTGAATAAGTCTCGGTGGATGCATAGGCTCTTCTCGTCTTCTTCATGGTGGCTAATTCTGTCCAACAGAGTTAGATTTCTTGGTCCTATTTTTGAATGCAAAAGTTGACTACTGTAACAGATGTATTACACATCTCTTGCTCTTTGCTTATATTGCTGTTTCCCTGCCACCCAGCAAATCATTTGTAAGCTAATGCTAGTCTGACCATGGCCATACTAACAGTTGTGCCAGCACAACTGAGAATACAAAGACGTCCAGCTTGGATACTGTTGTGACAAGACAGGAGCTTAGATCCATGTCCAAATAACCAGGCTTTGCCCATCCAGCACATTTTTACTTTAACAGGGTAGGGTGCACGCATACGGGAGATTTATCTGTCAGCTGAGAGGGGAACAACCTCCAGCAGATAGAAGCAGTAAAATCTCCCACTGGCACGGACAGAGCTAGAAGTCCACAGCCTAAGCCACGAGGTTTTGGTTCCATGAGTAGCTCACCTGCTGCTTAAAGAAGGTGGTTGCAAGTGAACCGCACAAAAAATGTTCAAATGAGAGTTGTTATCCACCTACATGGCTATTTGTAACAAAAACGTCTTCTCCGGTCTCACTTGCCAGCAGGATTCTCTAGCACACTCCAGCAGCTTTACCCACTGGCATCTACAGCGGAGGGCACGGTTCTGGTCTCTGCATTTCCAGATGGACATAGAAAGTTGAGACAAGGGCAAGAAAAGTAGTGCGTGGGGTGAAACAGATGCCTTGTGAAGAGGCACTGCCAGAGGAGCTTAGTGGGCCACGTCGGGTCTAATTCAGCGAGGCATGGTTTGTGCTTATGCTCTTAGAACAAAAACTCACAGGAACAACTGAGATGATAGTGGATATCCTCCAAATAAATGCTTTATTGTAGAGTTGTCCAGCAGAGCTGCTTTGTAACAAATTCCATCTGAATTTGTCCCTCTGCAAGCCCTTTTCACCTTCCAGCGTGTCACTGCCACGTGCTTGGGGAAGCAGCACACACCGCTGTTTGTGGTTAGGAAAGAGCTCCCTCCGTTTGAAGAGAGGGCTTGCTTTCTCTCCTTGCTAGTTGGGTGCTTGTTTGTCTCCTGGTAAAGCCTGTGAAAGGTGTTGCGAAATGTGTGGGTGGCAAGAAGAAAACATTACTCTGTTTTGTTTACAGAACCCAAGCTCCCTTAAAACAAACCCATAATGGTTAAAGTGAGCACCTTGTGTGCTTCTTCAAAGGATAGCCAGCACATAGATGTTCTACCCGGGGCACAGGCTGAACACTGCTTTTGAGAGACATAATTCAGTCTTAGCGTCTCACTTGCTTATGGGAAGAATAAATTCTATGAGCCTTTTTCCCAGACTGGACCACTCCCTTTCAGATGTGTTGGAGGTGTTAATGATGAAACGTAGTCCTGCAAAGCCAAGGTACTGACCGTGCCTTGTCCACGCAGAGTCTTCTGTATGAAAAGGAAATATGGGCCCAGGGAAGTTATGGCTACAAATCTATGCCAAATACGGCAGTAAAGCGGCCTGAATATAAGCTGGAGAAGATAGCATGTGTAAATCCATCTCTGAATGCATGTCCTGCTTCCTTTCTCCTGTCTTCTAATGACCTGCTATGTCCTCTGGGACTATCCATTTTGAAAATTTGAGTGTGTAGTCAGAGACTGGGATTAATCCTCTCTAATTTTAGGGATCTACAAAGTAAGTGTGTATGTCTGAGCTGATCACTGAGACTCCGTTTGCAGTCAGTAAGATCCCTCCAGCACAGTCTGTAGAGTCTGGGCTCAGACGAAACGTGCCCCAGACTGACATTGATATACCGACTGGGTATCAGATGACTATAAGGAGACATTACCTGACTAGCTCAGATGTAGACACCTACACTGTAGCTCCCTAAAATTAGGAAGGATGAATCCCACTGAAGGAAATGTGTATGAGCAGATCTTGAAAGACTGCACTTGTACTATAGATACAGAGCTCCAGATGTCTTAATTTTCCTTCCTTTACTGGAATATTGCAAAGGGACCTTACCCTAGATAATTTCTCTGATGTAGGACTTCTCAGCAGCAGTTCCCTCTTGTCAACATAACAAAAGTTCCTGTTGGAGAGCCAGGGGCACTATTGTAAGAACTGAAAAGCATGGGTTGGTGGAACAGTTCATCATGCCCTCATCACTAGAAGACAATCACCACATAATTAGTCCTAGATCTAGGAGTCATAAATTACCTTGACAGCCACTAGCCTGAGTGACAAAGCAGATTGCTTGAATATGGTTGTGCTAGGAGATCATCACAAGGACTGTAAACTTGCCCTATAAGTTAATAATTTTTTGCTTAAATCCTCTGAAGGCCTATACATCACAACATCCTTAAGCACCTACCCTGTACTTGCTCGTGCCCACACAAATGCAAACAGGACCTTAGCAAAGAGCTTCTTACCAGCTCTCAGACCTCCTGGTCACCTCTCAAGAACTCCACCTACTCGTTTCCTTAATGGCACCTTTCAGCCTTTCTTACCACACCACTGAAGGAGCAGGTGCTAATTCTAATTCTAAATAAATATTTCCTGTGTCCTTTACGGTCAAATCTGAACCATAGCAGCCTTCTTCAAATTTCCTGCTATCCCATCCCGGGGAAACGGTAAGAGTTCATGTTGTCTTTTTACATTCTCCCTACTAGATAAGATCACTGTTACTACAATATGCACCTATATCCCACACTGCTCTAGCCCTAATGAGGCTGAAGGCTGACTAAGAGCAGAGCTGGTCCTGTGTTCAGGATGCAGTGTCATGAACTCAGGCTCTAGTTCTCATACTGTATGAAAAGATAATAATAGTCCTAATATACATCTAGTCCCTCGTGAATCTTGCCTTTAAGATAGACTTTAAATCTGTTGTTGAGGCAGGACTGCATATTGGCTGCCCTTCATCTCAGAACATTAGTACATTAGGTACGCCGGTCAGTTTGTAGCTGTTCAAATGTGTGTAAAAATATATCTAAACACAAAAAAATATTTACTCTCTGCTGCATCAGTCTTAACAGAGAAAGTCAACATCCAGCGTGCTATTTTCTGATTACTCTGCCTTTGCTTCAGTAATATTCAGATGGGATGCAGTGAAGGGAACATTATGCAATGCACACTGATATATCACCCTGACCCTAAACCTGAGAGAGCATCAGAAGATATTCCTCAGTAAAATTATAGTCAGCTCAAAACAAACATTTTAAATAGATGAACCTCAAAGAAGAGATGCTGCCCTAAGACATTTCAAAGGCATTTGCAAAAAAATACGACTCAGGATTTTAGAGTTGTTCTTGTTTTCATTAATCTGTGCTGAAGTATTGGCCAAGTATCAAAGGTCCTGAAAGCAGCGAGACAACTGGGATATTAAAAGAATGGAAAAGAGCCCTCAAACTGTCCCTTGAAAGAAAGACTTTTTTTCTCTGGAGTTTTAGTCTCTCCTGCAAGGTTTCATTTTTACTATATTTTAAAGTCAATCTACAGTGACTCTTTAATTACACTGTTATCAATACGGCAACCGTATATCCTTAAAGCATTATAAATTCATACTGAAATTAATCTGCCTAGACCCCAGGGTTCAGACTACCATCTGTAGTCTCAACATACAACGCTCCTTTGTTTTACCCTTCTAATTTAGCCTTTGGAAAGTCCTCTGTGACAGCCAAATCAAGTGGTTTCAGAGAGTGGCAATTCTTGCAGCTACTTTTCATCAATCATTTCCACTTTGTTCCTTTTTAAAACAAGTGCATTCAATTTTCACTTTAATTACGAAGCTGAAAACATAAGATGAGGCATAAATAACCCAAGGACTGTAGAAAATACATGTAGCTGACAGTTAACCTATAGTTTTGACTATCTTCAGAAATGAAATTGACTTTTCCAGGTGATTGAAACACTGTTTTTAATAACATCAAGCATTAACTACTGTATATTACAGTGAGTCATATAAAACTTTGTCCTTACCATCATTAAAATAAATAAATACAATAAAAATGCTGCACTCTACCGTAAAGCTCTGCCAGTCTGATACTTACAGCTGTGGGACAGCTTTTCATACTTCTTTTTTCCTCTCATATGAATAAGTCAAAAGGAGGAGAAGTAGGATATTACCAGCAGAGAAATTTTGTGACATGCTAAGGGAATTTTTTCAGCTTCATCAGTGTAGGACTTCATCCTCTTGGTTATTTTTTCCCAGAATTTTCTTACTGAAATAAAAAGACATCAAAGAACCAGTAATGGTGGAAATATACCATCTTTTGTATTTTTTAATTGAAGTGAAATAGTCTTATTTCAGTGGATATGGCTTACAGAATGCCTGAAGTCTAGTGGGTCAGAGCCAGGAGCTGCTTCTGAGCGCTGTTTTCACCAGCTGCCTTATTCCTCTTTTGCTGTATGTATGCCTTTTGCAAAGAGTTCTGCTGAACAACATCCCTCAAGTATATTTATTTATAGATTAATGTATGGTGTGGTTGTCTGTGTCAGCAAGGCACCGGAGTTGAGGATTCAGGAGGTCCAGTCCCGTGCCTTAGGTTTCGCAGATTTATAGCACCAGCCACGAAGAGGTTCTTATTCCAGTTTCAGGTATCCTGGCAACAATTAAGGAAACGGTAGTATCAAAACCAGCAATAAGTTTCTGCTCCTCATCATAGGTAGATTACTAGTTCAAGCAAAACCAATATTGCTTCTCTATGTATCTCTCCACCCCCCCCAATATTGTTTTGCAATCAACAATCTCCCATCAGATTTCCTTTACTTCTGTATTTTCTAGCGTGGATGTTGATCTAAGCTTGGGCAGCATAACCTAGGACATGATGTACCTTTTTAGGACTGTGTAGAACAAGCCCGCTACCTTATGCATTTCAGGGGTAAGGGCAGAGGAGACCAAGTCATCAGAGAAGGAAGGGAAAAATGTTTTTGCCTCTGTTGATGGAGGAAGCAGAAAGTGGCCAACATGCTCTGCCAGGGAAGCACCAGGACACACTGATGGCGGGGTCAGGGGATTAATATTATTTCACCAGGGAGTCTAGAAAGGCAATTACCTAAAGTCACCAGACAATGGAGAGTTAGAGGGGGATTGAAACAGCAGATGACTTGGCTCTGAAAGGCAAGTCTCCTCTACTAGCCTTGCTGTGCTAATTCCCTCACCTATAACTCAGAAGCAATAATAAGAATATTCATCTCACAGGGCTTTCTAGGCTTTTACCAAGCATTATATAAATGCTATTCATACAGCACTGATTCAGTGGTGCTACTTAATATGAAAAAGCACGTAAGCAGGAGGCCCACAGCAACTGACGTCTGAACCTTAACAGCTCAGACAGTCTGCACAGAAAAATGCAATGATCTCTTGAGTGTATTTTCCTCCTTCTTCATGCACAGAATGCAGATTTTCGACCGGGAGGTCCCCGTGAGTGGGGAAGGTGCTGCTGTGAGATGCATGCACCCTGTCTCCTCCATCTCAGGTATCCTCCCTGGCAGCGCACAAGGGCCAGGTGGAGCCCCTGGCCACAGAGCCTCCTGCCTGCATCTTTCCTGCTCAGGCTCAGTGGGATGCAAAAGCCTCAAATGGTGGAGAATCACATCTATAAATCAAAATTATTCTGTTTTTTATAACCAGAGTCAGGCAGATAGGGGTATGTGTGTTTGTATAGAGGAGTTCCCTTTGCATAGTGAAGGAAGCAAAAGCTAGAAGAGCGCCAGTATATACTGGCAGCTGTGAGTGACTATCGACTTTAGAGGCGTGACCCCTTGATCAAGCAGTTAAAAACTTTCAAAATGTGATGTTTGAGATAATCAAGGTTTCTTTCAACTAATACAGTATGTTATAGAAATAAAATTATGACAGAATTCTTCTGATCTTTGTTAGTGAAGCCATCACATTTGTTACTTTCATCACACTGACTACTGATGAAGCCTGTATTACTAAAAGAAGAAGAGAAAGTAAAGATATATCTGAGCAGATGAGAATGCCAAACCTTTGTTTGCAGCACTGGAAGGTAAAGTCCAATCACTGCAGTTTTTAAAAACTCTTTTTCCCGTTCTTTTGATAATTTCAAAAATGCAGTGAAACAGAAGTCAAAATTAATCTGCCCTGGAACAAAATACGCCTTCATCTGGGATCTCATACAGAAAGATACGGTTGGATTTTTCTCATTCACATCACCATCACATTTTACTGAGCTCAACTAAACCTGAGAAACCTTTACAAAGTGAAATTATTTTTATAGCTGCCTAGATTACACCCTGCTCCTGGGTCTGAATCGTGTGCTCTCCCTCACCGTGGTACATGCTATAAACAGCTGCCTCCTGCGAGGAGGGAATAGGAAGTGGAAGAATGTTTCATCAGGCAATTAGTACTATTAAAACATATATATATATATATACATGTACATATATTTAAATGTTACAGAGGCTTGGCAGGATACAGCATGGATCTGTGTCTGACATATGAACATGAAAGTACGGCTTCGTTCTTTATTGCAAAGTATTTGTACTGTAAAAATTGGTTAAACATGTTCTGCATCTATGCAGACTGAGGATGTTTTGCAGCAACACACACAAAGCCAAGCGATTGTACACTGTAGCGGAGTTTTTCTTGCAAAAGTTTAGGTTTTGATGCTATAATTATTGTGTAAGTTGGCGCGAAATATAGAAATATTTTATAAAGTCAAATTTTATTTATACAAACATACAAAACAAACAGGGAAACTTACTATTAAGCTGTGCTACCATAAAACATTTCAGAAATAAGGAGGATGATTTCTGAGAAACAAGGGATTGCCTACTTCATTATAGAGTGTAAAGCTGTGGACATTCAGCACTTTAATTTTTATTTCCACTCCAGTAAGTACTTCTCATCTTGAAAAGTTTAATTTTCATGGCAGTTTTGGAAGGCAAATACATATGGGCTTTCTGGATACAGTTTGCTTGGTTTTTCTGAAAAACTATTATTGCAATTCCCAACACACTCTTTTTTTTTTCCTGTTTACAGTCACAGGGATCAGCTTTTTATAAGGCTGTTACCCATAGGGAGGGAAATAGCCAAGCAAGTCTTGGATTCCTCCTGCAAAACTAAAACCCCTCCTGAAGGTTTTGCCAATTATCAGGAAAACTAAACCCAATATAATAAAAAGGAAGTGCTTAAACCTTCACTCTATAGTTTGTATTTAAACAGCAATATGGGTTATCTTCTTTAAAAAAATCCAACTCTAACTCCGTTTGCCAGCTTAAAGGGCTCACGTCAGGAAGGTGTTTTGAGTGACTGATAAACTTAGACCAACAAACTGAATGATGAAAAAACTTTGTCTCCGTGCAGCAGACTCCTAGATTGGGAAGGTTTTATGTAGAAATACAAGAGAAAGATCACAGTGATTGTCCTCGATCCTGAATTCAGCTGGCATCTCCCAATAAACGTTGAAACAGTTTTGAAGTAGTTGTTGAAGAATATAGATTAAAAAAATCGTATTGTAAAGTATGTCTCAAAGATCCCATGGCGTGATGATGAGATCTGCTGAACCACTCCAGGTGTCAGTGCAAAGTCATGTTTTCAGCATGTGTATCTGCGTGGGTGCCTTGTATAGCCTTAAGTGACTCCAGATAGGTAGTTTTGGCCACTTTCAGTCCATTCTCGCCCTCCAGATTAAGTAATCAGTGATGGCGTTCTCTTGCCAGGCACAAACCAACCAGCACATTGTAAGCAGAAGGGCCTGTGCATGTTAGGGACACAAGGCACAAAGCTGCCTGAGCATAGGGTCTGATTCCAACTTGGCACAAGTCCTTTGAGTCTACATCTCAAGGATCCTCAGGGAGGCGGACAGGATTTCATTACCACGGGAGGTGGAGGCATATCCACACAACCAGGCTCAAAGCCGTCCTCGCAGTCAGTGGCAGAAAAGAATGAGTCCGCATCTCTGTGCTCTGGTCCTACCACCCTCCCTGAGCTTACTTAAACCAATTACAGCTGGGCAGCCGGTGGCTTGCGAGCAGCACAGAGCACCATGCAGTTTTTGTTTCCCGTGAAGAACCTGAAGAGTTCCTCTGCCAGCGTCTGGAAACATAACCCTCCATTCCTAAACGTCTCTCGACTTCCAGAACCTAAGAGACAGCCCTCCTCATCCACCAGACCACCAGAGGTTAATTGGCACTCATGCAAATGACCACAGATGTTTGCAAGATGTTGCCGAGTCCCCTCTGAGACTGTCATTACCTGCCTAGCGTCAGTGCAGCACTGATACGTAATTTATCCTTTTGGAAGGACTCCATCACAATATAACAAAATAACATAAATCTCCCCACGAATGTCATTGCCTTGGGACAAGCCCAGCACTGAAAGGCTGGAGGGATTGCTTTACATCAACCGAGCTCGCTGCGAGACAATGACTTTTAAAGTGTTTTTCTGGCACCCTTGTTAGGACCCTGCCGGTGACCCGCCTGAGGGAGCCGCCGCCATTTTAGCAGGCAGCCAAGAGGTGGCAGTGCTCCTCCACCGAGCCGGGCCCGAGAGCCGCCACCACCCCCCCACCCGCCACGGTTCGCCTTCGCAGCACCAGTCCCATCAGCTCCTCCTCTGATTTATTTAGCTTTACAGCAGAGAGAAAAGAAATGTTCCGTATTTCTCCTCTGCCGGGAGGGCTTCCCCTTCAGCAGCCTGGGAGGTACCTTGGGTTTTGACACCGCGCAGCAACGCGGTGCTGAGCCCGCGGGGCTGCGGCAGGTCCCCAGCTGCGGAGAAGGTTTTAATTTTGCTGAGGAGCGCGGTTCCCGAAATGTCATAAACGGTGAACACACAGCTGGAGCAGTTTATGAACTGCAGAGAAACTCTGAGTATTTTAGCCCGAGCATTAATTCGAAGAGCATGCTTTGTTATTTCCTGCTTCATTGTTGTTTGTAAAACAGTTTAATGGGTAGTGAGCAGTAAACTGTTTAAAATCTGCTGTGCACATTGGTGTGGTTTTATATTGCTAGAGAGGGAAGGATTTCACTGCTTTGGGTGTGAGGGAGAGAGGAAGATTATCCTGATAATGAAAACCACAACCAACGCATTTACTTTGGAACAATTGTTTCAATTACATTACCATTAGATATTTTAATCAGAAATAAAAGTGATAATCCCCAAATGCAGACCTAACAACAATCGAAACAGCTGCGTGCTTTAAAAAAAAGGAAGCTTAGCTATTAGTAATGAGGTTTACATGCAGCCAAGGAGAGTATTTTCTGTAAAACAAAAGCGACCTCATTTAAAATATAAAAGGCGATGTTTATTAAGAACTGGTAATGACCTAATTACAGACTTGGCGTGGATCACTACTGCACAGCATCCAGGCTGTTATACCTGTGATTTTTTTCTTACAAATATTAGAAACATCTACCGCATAGCACAGGCTGCGTGAACGAGAGCAGAGGGACTGGCCGGCATCCATGTGGCTAAACTCTCTTTACCTCTCCTCAACATAATGGGCTCATCTATCCTGACTTTTGGGAACAGACCCCGCCTTGTGCTCTCTCTCGAACAGTGCCCAGGAATGCTAGCTGGCACGGAACAGCCTAACAATACAGATACGGAAGGGAGTGTATTTACTATACGGTTTCCTGTGTAGCGTAGCATGCTAGCAATGAATCAGCAGAGATGACTGTGCAACAGTACCCACGGCTGTGCTTTG
Source organism: Steatornis caripensis (assembly GCA_013398225.1). NCBI lineage: Eukaryota > Metazoa > Chordata > Aves > Caprimulgiformes > Steatornithidae > Steatornis > Steatornis caripensis. Next base: position 454,813 of record VZSC01019431.1, read on the forward strand.
GCCCTGTTTGGTTTGCTAGCATGCGTGTAGCCAAAGACGCTGTATGTGAGCTGCAAGTCCCTACCCACTGACCAGACAACACCGGTGCAGGAGTCCCGTTGTGCCTGGCAAGGTTGCTCTCCTGGGCTGTGCTCTTTGTGTAGCTCATTCTGTATACTCTTCACTAAGCTTCCTCTGACAAGCTGAAAGCATTTAAAAAGCCGTTTTCCATTCAGGTTCTTTTTTCAGACCTCACAGCAAGACCTGTGACTTCTCAATATACCATGGCTGGTGTGAATCAAATTTTGAGCACATTTCTGGTGCTTCTCCAAGAAAGCACCGCCTCTCTTCCTTGTGTCTCTCCTGATTTACCTCTATGCCACATAGATCAGAATCAGTCCCTAAGCCTGGTTTCAAAATAAACAAAAGACAAAAAGACCTCCAGCTCCTGCAGAAGGCCGAATACTGACAGGGAAACTCCCAAGAAGAGATCCTCACACAGCCTCAATGTCCTCTGATCTCGGTGGAGGAAACGAACACTTTGGAGAAGAGTTACAGGGAGCCCTATTCAAAGTGCCTGTGTATCTTACAAGAAAGCAACGTGTCTTGGCAAGAGGAACCGTTTGAGCTAAATAGCAAAAGCGAAAAGGGTGATTCTAGTGTTTTGGAGAGGCATGGCAAAAAGGTTTTTCTTCGGCTTCTAACGTATTCAGCCTTCAATGATGGTGGGAAACCTTATTTTACTATCTTTTTAGAATGAAAATTATGGAAAGGGTTTTGATAGCAAGGCTAACTTCAAGTATAATTGGGGTTATGTGAAGAACTACAGTTATCCTTGTTCAGTATCTGTACGTTTACATTTACTGAAAAACTTGGGGCATTGACAAAACGGAAAAGGAGTCTTTTCACAGGAGCTAGGAGCAGTGAGGTAAATTCCCTGGGTTGGCAACAGGCAAGTCTTTGGACGAGGCACATGAGGGTCTCTGGATTCTGCTTCAGCATCAGCACTGACCTGTGAAATGGCCACGACTGAACCGTCTTGTTGCGATTTGTTGCTCTTGGCTGTTTAAAATGCAAGCTCTCGGAGCAGGAGCTGTCATTCTTCCTTCTGCCCATTGTGGTGGGGTCCTGGCTTCAGCTGAGGGGTGCAAGTGCTAAGGTAATGCAGACCACAGCACTGGCAATCATGGAAGCCTTGTCAGCACTCCCAAACCTTCTCCCATACATCAGGCAAGATCCACTTGGACCACAAGCCTATGGCTTGTGTGGTCAGATGCTTGAGACTCTTCGGGCTGAGGCTGAGGGGACACTGTGTCTGAGTTCTCTTTGCTCTGCATGGCCTTCTGTAATAATTTAGAGCCTGAAAAAATACACCGAAAGGCATTCTTTTGAAATCAGAGGTGACTTGCATGTGTACAATACCTCTGAAAAAACAGACCCCTAACCTCCTTTGCGTCTCATCTTCATCTCCAGAATGGGAGTCAGACCTTCGTAAATGACTGTGATCACTGCGCTACCACAGTGAGGGGAGCATACAAGTACTCAGAAAGGAAAGAATAAAAAGCCTCTTTCATCTGCGTTTCTGCCAGTGTTTTTAAAATGAAGCTCATGAGTGTACAACTGTTACCCAGGAGGAGTCTGCTTGGCTTACGATTATCAAAGTTGTTAAGTGATATTCTAATTTTTTACACTTTGAGGCATTAGCAATTTTACCTCCAGCTTCACTGGGAGCAGAATCAAATCATTGCAAAAATGCTTTTTATAAATGTTACCTTACTTTTTGGTTTTGTGAGCGAACTCACACCTTTTGCTAACAGTTTTAGATTAGATCTTTTAAGAGTTCTTTTAATTAATTTTTTGCATAGCGACAACCCATCAGTATACCACCGCCTCCTTATGAGTGGAGTTTGGAATGGCCAAGCAGGTTACACAGCATCAAGGTCCTACCAGCTACCAAATAATCATCGCAGGCAAAACATTTCTCCTTTTTACAAAAACCTTAAACTGAAGTTAAGTGTGTGAATTCAGGGAAGTTTCTCACAATTTGTAACTATTCTAAATAAGGTAAAAATTTATCCACAGACTTGTTACAAAAGGCTGGTAGCAGACTTCCTCTCCAGGTTTACTCACAAGCTTTCTAGTACTCACTGGTTCTCTCTGGGCCAAAAATTCTCTGAGAACCAACTGTCTTTCCTGTGGCTTTTGCAACTTTTGCTGTCATTCAAGCCAGAAACTCAGAAAGCTGTAGCAGCTAATTAACTAATATAACCCCAAGCCATAATTAGAGTTCAGGCCAAAGCCGCACCCTTGAACTTTACTGTTGCATAGAGGCTGCTGTAACAGGCTTAGTAAGATTTTGTATTGTAAAAGCAAGTTTGGAAAGTACAGGCCAGAGCTGTGTTTATGATGAGACAGTGCTGAGGAGATGCTAAATAAATGCCTGGAGAAGAACCTTCCTGTTGTCCCGATGGACCTGTACCGCTCAGTTCATTCCCACAGTTTTAAGGAAGCAGTGATTAGCAAGGCAAGAAACGCTAGAGGGCAATTGCATTTATGGGGGATGGCACCACCGTTCTCCTCATGGGACCAATATCTCAGATTCAGGCTTGCAGGGGCCATAAGTCTACAAGTGTCTAGAGAGGATTCAAATCCACACACAACCTTTGGCTTAGGCTCGTAGGAGCCAATCTGCCCGCTTGGATACTCTTATCTTACATGCCACAAAGCTAAAAATGACCAGCTGGAGCAGCACAGCGATTCAAAGTAGAAGACATAGGTGTCCAAGCTTCCTAGAGTAAGTAGAGAGTCCTTTGGATCACTGAAAGTGTGATTCAGATACTCTGTGTGGACAACCTCCTAAAACTAGCAAATAGGAAATGTTTCCCAGAAGAGAGGACTACAGCAGAAGGGTTACTTCCCTCCCTGGAGCTCAGATTGCTGTCTGTGGGCTGCACTTCTCCAGCTGTTGAAAATTTTGCTGGGGCTAAATACTTACTAAAGGAGATCTCGTTCTTCAGAAGCGCAGCTGCTGGGGGCACGATGGTGGTGATGGGACTCCTGAGTGGCAGAGTGTCTTTAACAGGAAGTGGTTCCTGTTGTCTCTGCCAGCTAAAGTCACATAACTCTCCTAGAAGAGACTACCTGACCCAAAAGAGTCCTCAAAAGGTCAAAGCTTGCTTTGTGGTTCTTTAGTGCAGCCCAAAGGGACCTTGAAATTCAAACCAAATATTTTAAACCACATATGCACATCTTCACAAAGGGACCATACTTCTGTTTCATTGCCCAGCCTTCATTAAGGTCGGGCAATGAAACATACATGTGAACAGGGCCTGTTCACTAGCATCGGTCGCTTCTAGTCAGCATGAATATTATTTTTACAGTGACATAGACTAATGAAATGGGCTTTCCTGACATAGTCAGGAAGAGTAACTCAGCTACGGCAATAGCTGCATCTATTTTTTATGGCTGTGGTTTGCAGAATGACAGTATAAATAATGATGTCAATGCTTTTCACCTTAGATCTCTGCAGGTACAAGATACCATAGCCTTTATAATGAAGGGCTATGAGACAGTGTCTTGCCATCATAAGCCTCAGCAGAGATGGTCCCAGACCAAGTAAGCCAGTGAGGCAGGGGTGCCTGTCAGCATCATCTCCCTGGGCCCCTTCCCCTCATTCTTCCTGTGACAAGGTGAAATTCTCTGTTCAAACTTGGAATGACATGGACTGACATCTCTCTCCTACCCCCTCCTCACAAAGATTGATTTCTCCTCAACTTGTTTATAATGAGACCGGGGCCACCTGTGCATGAGCTGTCAGGAAACGTGGTGCTTTCATTTAAACAGCAGGCAGCTATCAAACAGCAATAAGAGAGGCTATCAGGCTTAATAATGGCATGCATTAAAAGTAAAATAACTCTCTGAGGTCCACTAATGTTGCTTTTACCATTTGTCAGGTGTATAATCACTCTGGAGAATAAGAATAGTGAGGTCTTTGTAAAATCATGAATCAACATTCCCAACAGTTCAACTGCTGTGAGTAGGTCAGGTCAATACCCTCACGTCTCAAAAAACTACTTAAGCCCTCCTGTCTCCTGAGACCATTACATCAATAGATACCTCCAGTACTACCAAAAATGACAGCTTGCAATGTAATACCAGGAGATACCCTTTAATAGCTCCTCTATATTAACAGCTGTTGGGCTCTACTCCGGGCGTTTGTCCTTGTTTCTGAAACCATGCCATATATAATCCCCTGATTTTATGTGAGAAAGGCTTTTATCATTTTCAGGATGACCCTTTTTATTTTTTAAACATGAACAATGGAATAAAGCAGGTAATTGTTAAGAAAGGAAGAACAGAACAGCAATCCTGAAATGGATCAGCAATCCTGAAATATGTTGTTTCCAAGAATTTAAGAGTTTTGTTAGTATACAAAACTACTTTTCATTCACTGAGATTTTTTTTCAGCTTTACCATCTTTGTATCACATAAAATGCTGAATCCACTGTAGTTCATGACAAAATCTATTTGATTTCAGTAGACCTGGATTTTACCGACGGAGTTTCTGTAACAATCTGTGTTCCCATACCTCATAGTGCCATGTTCTTTTCTTGTACTTGCGATTTGCCACTCAAAAAAGGCGACTCCGCACTCCCCTGTGTTAAACTTTCATTTATACCTTTTATATATGTTGAAAATGCAACAGTGACTGTTGGCAATGACTGCCAACAATATTTCTGCCTCAAGTTAATTCCCCAAGAGACAGTGGGAAAAGACAAATAGAATCAATCTTTTTTTGCAAATTTTTTTCTGTAAAAAGTCTCCCTTTCCAATAACCCAAGCACTGCTCAAGTGTGTTTGATAGCTCTGACCACAAGACAACTACACTATAGGTAATCCTGAAGTATATACACCGTGACTACTTTCCTGTCTTTGCCCGGGCAGAAAGTCCAACACTTGACTTCTGCCTGATCACCTCTCCATGGGTGAGGAGCTCTGTGGATTTTGTCCACCCTCTGCTAAACTGGCAGTTTTCATGAAAACTGTAGGTATTTAGTTATGTTTGAGCCTTTTACCGCTTTTTAAATGTTGTTGAAATTGACTGGTGTGTGGAACAGAGTCAAAATGATAAATTCACCAAGTTAAAATAATTCTAGTGTAATGCAAAAATTGGATATCTTTCACCCTACTTAACCCAGTGGAAAGCAATTGAAGGAGTCATGGTGAACATGTGGTAGCACGGGGCATCAGACGGCTTGCTGTGATCCTACGTAAAATCTGCTTTCTGACATACGTCTCAGGCCCCCTTGTTAAAACAAGATGGACAAGCTACGTTTCAGCTGTCTTTCTTGTGACTCTACCATTGGACATCTTGTCTTATGATTTAAGCCAGTAGAAGTAAGCGTAAGGTTGGATGAAGGTATTTCTAGTGATTCTGTATCTTAGCTAATAAGCATACAGGATTGTTCCTAGATTATATCTGGATGATGAAAAAATAAGAACGTGTTGGAAATATCCTAGCTCATGAAGAAGAGGGCATCTTCCATCTCTAATTTCTTTGCATGTTCAAATATTGAAACTTGCTGTGTGTGAATATATTTTTTTAGCCTTCAAGCATGGAAACACAATTTTACTAGAAGTTCACAGTATGAAAAAATCACTCTGCCTAGTTCAGAAAGGCACAGTTAAAAAGGAAGTATATGAGAATGGAGTTTGACTGATATATCTTTAATGTATTTATGCTTACAACAACTTTGTTCTCTTCCTGACCTCTTGTTTCAGTTATTTATTTCTGATGTTAAAAGTTCAGGCTGCGAACGCTCCATACCAGTTGTAATCGGTTTTCTGAATGGTGAAAGAGAACAATAAGATTTTGTAGCAACTGAGATGCATCTTAGCCCTTGCTGGTGAAAAATGTAAGCTCTAGAAAGTCCTTTTCATCTTTAAGCAAGGCTCCATTATTTCTTTATATCTCTTTTTTGTGCCTTATGAAAAGGTTTGTACAGTAAAGAATGACTGACTGTGTAGTAGTTCTTTCTTCTTCTGCCAAGCTCTTTTTAGCTTTGGCAGCAATTCTATTTTCCCTGTCATCATCTAATGTCTATTTATTTTACATTGCTACAAAGCCAGTGCAATTCCCTCATAAATCCCAGGTTGTGAAGATGAAGAAACAATTCAATTCCTTTTATTAAAACTCTCCAGTGTCCTCTTTCTGATTCCTACCATCTCATTAGGTTTGGAAAGGTCATCAGTTTGAAAAACTCTTGGAAAAGAATCAATTGAATTAAGAGATCAGAGGTTGCCAAATGCCTTGCATTTCTGAGATCTGAGATACCTGATCAATCTTCGTTGTCACAGGTGCCACAAGAGTGCTTGTCACTAATTGTGGATCTAACTAACCTCATAACCTCACTCCCTTTCTCTCACCTCGGCGCTCCTGTCCTCCGTTGCTCTCATGTGCACACACATGCGCGCACACCTACCCCCCAACAAACTGAGGAAAGTGAAGGTGTTGTTTGAACGATTCAACATCCCTCACAGCTGCCTAAAATGAAGGTGGGAATAATGACAATGGGAAGCTCCATTGACTTAATGCAGTAGAGTCCTGAACGTAAAGTTGTGAACATTAGATGTCATCGTGTTGGGATAATCTAGAACTATATTATGGAAATCAGAGAAACGTCTGATTTTTTAAATTTTGTAGCCAAATACTAGAATTTTTAAATGAGTGCCCTCCCAGTGTGTGGAGAGAGAACGTCATCTTCTGGATCATATTCCTTCTCACAGTACAGTAACTGATCCCTCATGTCCCATAGGTGTAAGCCCTGGCTTCATTTCTAGGTAAAATTTTTAGAAGCAGACAGCCTCAGAGGATGCTATTATGTTTTCTGAGCTTGCATGGTGTAGGCTCTGCTTCACAGCTACTCAATCAATGATGAGCTCTCTGTTAATGTGCTGTTACACTGAATTTGGAGCTGCCAATTGACAGGCAGATTTCAAAGACATTGCTCAATAAAAATGAGAGATTAGAAGTATTGGCTTAATGGCAGAGCTCAGCAGGTTGTGATCAGTGGTGCAGAGTCTGGTTGGAGACCTGTGACCAGCGGTATTCCCCAGGGGCTGGTACTGGGTCAAGTGCTGTTCAACATATTTGTCAGTGACCTGGATGAAGGGACAGAGTGTACCCTCAGCAAGTTTGCTGA
>VZSC01019431.1:463111-478018 GCA_013398225.1 Steatornis caripensis
GACTAGATGATCTCTGGAGGCCCCTTCCAACCCCTACCATTCTGTGATTCTGTGACAGCAGAAGAAATGCATCATCCTGGAGCATTTAGAGGTTTATGCCCTGTATCCAGAAGTCAAGCTCTTCCCCAGAAATAATCCCACCATCATGCCTCTCCCTGCAACCAAAGCCATGCAGGGATGGGTGATACTCATTCTGTCATCTCACTCAAATCAGAGGGTTGCACAAAACCCAGCAAATCTGGTCTGCTGAATTTTATGAATAATATAACTCCTGTGAACACAGCCTTTGAACTCACAATGTGAAAGATTGCAACAGGGCTGAATTCACCTTCCATTGACATTTTTTCAATATTTCACCTTTTTTGGATGTTTAAAGACTGAAATTATTGTTTCTTTTTCTCTATCCTTATTTGCTCCATTTCAGTTTTAAGTTCCTAACTATGAGTTAACTTGTTATATTATTACAAAATGATCATGATATGCACAGAAATGAGGATATTGGTGTGTATCATCTCCTTTGTAGTATGATTTAGATTCTACTGATGATAAACTATGTAAGGTGAAGGATTTTATTTTTGTAGTTTTTAGAATGCCTAGAAAGCATGGAAGTTCTCCATTTAGCAGTCATTGTCCTGCTGTTGTGCTTCTTGAGCTCTGACTTTCCATTCCATTGAAATATACAGCTTATATGTTTTACATTGCATTTCAGGGTTAAAAACTATGTGAATCTGAAAATGTGAAATATCTGAGCTTTTCATTTTTTTCTGCATCTTCTTCTTAGCCAGAAAAAAAATGCTGAACTCTTCATGCCCTCCTTGTACTAATGCACCAGTTAGGAGGACATTAAAAACACATGAGGTCACTCAAGAGGAGGTTAGGAAGACGTCTTTAAATACAACTGAAATTTATGAATAATTAATTAAGACAGGTAAAGACAGAGAAATTCAAAAGTCTGTATTTTGAATCTATATATTTTAAGCAAATACGTCACACACAAGAAGGTCCCTAAGTGACTCACTACAGTGTGAGATGCAATCTTCACTGGTTACATGTGGAGAGGTATATTTTGCCTTTCCGTATGCTGACAGAGCAGCTCTGGAGAAGTGAACTGAGACAAAATGCTGAGGCGTCCGCATGGGCACACCTCACCCCCAAATACCGTTGTGGGGAGTTGCACGTGAGAACATGAGTGCTGGCTTTTGCCCTTTGCCTGCCTGCTGTCATTTAAGAGCTCTCTCTGCTTTACGTCTGGCACACGTTTAATATAGGCCTTGCCTTTAAAAAAATAATAACCCATCTTATCTTTCTCATTGTACTGGTATTTACCAACTGGCATCAAACGGATCAGACGCTGTACTTTTCATAGAATGGGAAGAAAATTTATCATGCGCTTCTTGACAGAGAAGTGTTAAATAGGTCTCTTCCGATACAAATGCGATGGTCAGTAATACATGTTAAGCGCCTATGAAGACTGGCCTGTACTCTTGCAGCTGGACAAAGCAAGGACTAGAAACTCTTAGGAATACAAACATAACTGTGTTTCTGAACTTTCTGCCTTTCTAACAATTACAGAACTAAGGAAAAAGCAATCAAATTTACAAGGCCTGAAAAAAATATTTGAGATTATCTATCTCATAAAATGAACTTTTAAACCTGAAGTCATATTTCTTCAAGACTAATACTCAAGTTTATCTTTGATCATTGTAAATTATCCTCTATAAAGAGCAATGGTTGGGAAAGTAGTTGGCAGTATGTACCAGCGGACTTCATTCTGCTTTATTTATTGAAAAATACTAAAAAGTAAAACACTGAAGTACTTCCCATTAAAATGGTATGAACCCACCAAGATAACTGCTTGTAACTGTCTGTGTAAAATTATGGTCAGAGTAACCACCTCTGGCTCCAGAATAAACTTTCCATGTATGTCAGAGCCAAATGCATTTACTTACTCAGATTTTCAGTTGAATGATAATTTTTTCTTTTTTTTTTTCATACACATGAATACCTTTAAAGGAGAGAGATGGAGAAAGGCATCAAATACCTGTCACCTTAGGAGATGAAGCATCATAACAAACAGGAATCCCAACAAGTCTCACAGAACAGTCCACTCCACTGACACCAGCAGCATGGGAATGCAGACATAATCACACAGCGTGGATTAATACCAAGAGAGATTTATTTCCTCCTAGAAAATTGTTTCAGAACACCAAGAGCTCAGTCCTCCAATAACGGGATCATAATAACTAGGTATTGATATGCACTCCGTCTGCACCGAGTTTTCACCACCAGGCTTTGCCGTAGTGCCTTGACCTGCTGGAAGCCAGGACAGAGCTGTTCACTGGAGGCCGAATCCTTATTTTGTAATATTTGACTCCCTTTCAGTACATTGTATTAATATTATTGTATATAATATTAAGTAACTCACAGCTAAGTAGCTACTTATTGTGTAGCCAGAGCAAAGCTCTTGCATTTTGACTATCACCATAGTTTTCATCCCTTGCTAAAAAACAGCTAGGAAAATCTCTAGTTTTTGAATTTCTGGCCATTTTTCTCTAGGAACGCAGCCATGCCTTGGGCTGGAGTACTGTTACCTGAAGACTTTGGCAAAATTTCCGGAGTCTGAAGCTGTTGGGCCTTGAAGACTGACTCACAGCAAAGGGCCGGCTTATTCACATACAACAGCATGCAGGATGCAATGAGGGAGCTGTGGGAGCTGCTGTCCTGCCAGGCACCGAGGGTGGTGGATCCATGAAAGGAGGGACTTCCCCAGCTTATAGTGGATTGGGAGGAGCTGGGATCTGCTGCCATTGTGGAAGCAAGATGCCTTCAGTGGCTGGTCTTGCATGTCTGCATCTTGCCTTGCTCTCCTGCTCCTGAGAGGCAGCAACTTCTGCCAGCTTCAGAAGCACAGCTGCTCCTTCCCTCTCACATCACGCTCTGCCCCGAGTTTCCAAGTCACACAACTGGGACAGCAGCGGGTAGCATCGAAGAGTGCCTGAAATCCCTGTGTGAGACAGGACCTAGTTCTGGGAAGACACTCCTACTCCCGCATCCCACGTTTACTTTGGTGACTACTGAGCGAATGAACCTGGGTGGCCTCACATTAGTACTTGGGTTCATTTTATTGGTTTACTTGTCCATTCCTAAAGCTTTGCAGCTGGCCTTTACATTTTTGGAAATGGTATTATAAATATTAGAAATAACTGAGTCCATAGGCTCTTGCAGCATTTTCACTGTAATATGATTTATTTTTAAACCCCTTATCTACTTGCTTGTTTATTTGGCCACCCGTCACTGAAGGGAGCTTCCAGGATCTGAGATGACCTGTCCTTTGATGCTCTAAAGGACCTTTCCAGAATCACTAGGGTTCACCAACTGCAGCTACTTTTGGAGGCTTGATGTCAGAGCCTACGAGCCAGGCTACATTTTGAGCTGGATTGGGTGTTTTTGGAGAATGTGTGTCCAAGTGTGGTGAGAAGAACAAGGAGTTCTGACAGTCGTTATGTTGGACTGTTGGGAAGTTCTTTTCTCGCAAACCTTTGCAAATCTCCAAGGTGACACAGAAGAGCCCCTGCCTTAGAGCCTTCCAGGGTTTAAGCACAGACTTCTCTATTTGCAAAGAGCCAGGGCAGACATTGTTTGGATTTCATTAGAAACTCATCAGACGTGCTGGATCTGAAACCACTGCTGCCCTTGGCCAGCTGGAAAATACCCGCTTGTTGCAAGGAAACTCTAACCCACTAATTATCCTAAAAAATTCATGTAGGAACTCTCTTGACCCATTTTTTTTCCTTGTTCCTTTTCTTCCCCTTGAAGACATGGATCAATTACTTTCTTAGAAAAAATTACCTGATTTCAGTGTCATCTTTTTGGAGGCTTATTCATCACAAAAACTACAGTGCTAAGTCGTATAGCATAACTGCCACAAATTTACAACAAAATACTGCTGTGAGAGCCTTTATGTTAGGGAGAAGCATATGAGTTTAAAAAAACCCAAGGGGTAACAAAATTATTCCTCATTTTTAAATATGAACTTCAATCAAACTTTTAGAATACGAAATACTCAGTTTAGCTATATTATTCACTATTTTTCATTTTCACATTCATCTGCACTTTTGGTTTCCAGCTAGGACAGAAACCAAGGAAAGCCAAAATACCTAGACAGGAACAGATAAAAGCCAAAATACTGAGACGGGAACAGAGAAAGGCCAAAATATTAACCAGAAACAGGAAGTACTGGACATCTCGTAAGACAGTCTCCGTGTTCTTGTGAGATCTCAAGGCAGGGGTGCTGACTGAAGAGGTTCAAATTGTTTGGATAAGCGTTGAATAATTATCTAAAGCTTTAGGTATTTAGTTGAAGCAAACCTATAGTCTGAGCCTCTCACAGTTTGCCTGTCACTTCAATAAATGGTCATATCTCAGCTATAACGTCAAGTGGGAAGAAATTCAGCTAAAATATCAAAGAAAAGCTTAATAGTAGATGCTCTCTATCTGCTTTCTAGGGCACTAGGGGAAACTAATTTGTCCAAATGGCAATTAATTCAGTAATCGTGTTTTGTTGTACATTATAGTTTGGATGTTTTGGGGTTCTGTTTTTCTGTAGTCTGGAGCGGACTTTTGAGCAGGAAGGAGAAGGAACAAGAGTTCAAAGAGCACCAGTTCCCCAGACAAGAATGGCCAAAAGACTGACAGGCTTCATCCTGCTCTCGCTGTCACTCACCTCTCTCTTTCTGACCTGCACAATACTCCATGGTATAGCGTGTGCTCACTTAATGTTCTTTATTTGCTGCCTGCACAGAATGCAGTATTGTTTAGAACCAACAAGTTGGATCCCTGTCTGGTATCTGGTTATTTAGATGCCTATATTATTATTATTATTATTATTATTATTATTATTATTATTATTATTACTACTACTACTACTGTTATGTGTGCCAATACCTGTCTTGTAAAGAGAAACCTCACTCCATTCCTTTTCTCTTATCCTGTGATCTAGATGGTACCTCTCCCTAGGTATGCAATGGGCATAATGTAAATACTACTACTCCCGCAAAAAGGATCTCAAGAAGAGAAATAACATTGGCAAAATTAAGTTATGTTGAGTTTCTGCTTATTGAAGTATTTTCAATGCATATGGAGACACTCACATTTTGAAATTCACTTTTCCAACAGCTCTTTCACCAGGAAAGGAACAACAGAAAATACTGCTTCATGTTTGCTCTACTCTGATAAAATACAGGAATGTTACAACCTTTACTTAGCTTAGCATCCATCAACCCTTTCTTTTTCCACTCTTTGAAAGTTTTATTGTAATGAAATGTGGTAAATGTCATTATAATGGGCCGATGTTGATAAGGTGATCATTTATTGAAAAAGAGTTTTAAAAGAATTCAGCTTCTCCAGTAAATTAAAAATCTTTAGATAACATACCTCTTAAAATGACAAAAATAAACATACTGCGATCTCTGCAGTAACAACATGATCAGCTTGACCACATCTTTGGAACTGAGATGGGGGTAAGAGGGCAAAGGAAACAGCTGGTGGAGTGGTTCTCCTTAAAAACATATATGCTGTTTCCACTAGAAAATTAAATTATTTCCTTGGTGTGTCCCCGATTCACAAGCCAGAGATGGTAAAGGAATTTTTTATTTCAGTCAAGTTTGGACCAAACCTTATTTACAGGTTAGTTGCTTGTAATGCTGAAGTTTTGTGAGATGAAATGAGCGCATTCTGGTTTTGAACATGAAAAATCTCAAAGCAATTCTTGCAAAGTCTTAATAAACAGAAAGGCACTGTACAAATAAGCCATACAAATTGATTACTAAAAAGCACCAGTTGAAGTACTCTGCCTTGCACAGCTTAGGAGAAGAGATTGAAGAGAATGGTGATTTTGTGAGGGTAGGTTGAAGTGAGGAACACTGTAACAGCAGTATTGAAATACAGGATAGCTTACCATAAAGAGGATGAGAATCAAAACTTTTCCATACTGAAAGTGGGTAGAAGGAGAAATAACGTACTTAAAGTGTAGCAGGAGAGATGCATGCTTAAATGCTGTTGTAAAGCTCTTCAGTATGAGGACAGAACAGAGGCGATAGACTGCTTATTGACACTGGTAGTTACTGAAAATTTTTAAAAATAAGCTAGACAAAGATTTCTCGTGCATGATGAGCATAGCTGACACCCTCTTTTTTGACGCCACAGGCATATTTCTATAAGCTCTTTTTTCGCTGTGGCAAGAGATACAGATCAGGAACAGTGTAACTGTCCTGAGTGGTGTTTATGAACACTTAATTCTCAGAATACAATTATAAAACTTGAATCAAACCAACAGTTTACAGCTTGATAAGACTATTTAACAGTGGCTGATGCCACAGGCTAGTTAGGATTATGCAGTTAAGCATGCAAGGCATGCAAGGCTTAGATGTAGGTTGATCTACTCGGAAGGAATGGCTCTTCCACCGGTTTCTTTTGCTTTCAACTCTGATCATATTACCCAAGCAAATAGCCTTTCATAATCCTAGGTAATTCTGGCCTCCATGGTGATTTGTGGTGTTGAATCTTCTAGGAAGAAACACCCACAATATAAAGGAAATATTTCCTTATTTAGTTTTACATTTGCACATTTTCAATCAAGTTCATCAATGGATCAAGTAATCAGTGGGACTCTTAATGCAAAAGGAGGAAGAGTTATAAAGAAGTCCTAGGTCAGGCTCTAAATTAATGATTCTGTATTTTCCACCTTTGACATTTCAGCTGGATTGTTTTATTCCTGTTCAGAACAAGACCCAAACATATCCACATTTCTGTAGAATGAACGATCGTCGAGGTTTAGGTCAATGTGCCTGGTGAACTGCTTTGAAGTCAGGTAATTTTGCATTATTTTGGGGCTACAGCTGCTGTGAATTCCTAATTCCTGAACTAGGAAGCCTGCTAGGGTGTCTATCAGGGGACCAAGCCTGCAAGCTGTAGTCTGTCCTCAAAGTAGTATGGCCAAAAGTAATGAACTAATTTCAGTAATGAAATTAACGGTGATTGATACAGTTAATATAGAAGCCAAGAAAACATTCATATGAAACTCTGAAGTTATATTGATTTACATGGGTTTTACAGAGCATGATGATACAGAAAACGTAATAGAAATCCACACCGCAGTATAGAAATGACTTTATTTGCTTTAGTATTTAGTATTAAGAAAAAATTCAATCTATAGTTCAACATAGCTATGAATTAAACAGTTGATCTGAATTTCAGGATTAAGCCTTTATCAGGGTCCCCTGTAGAGCAGTGCCTTACAAGGCATGCGAAACTGGAAAATTGCAGTGGAAGAGTCTAAATACACATAAATGTAAATTGAATTTTAAAAAAACAGTATTGATTTCAGATTGTTAGGCAATAGTATGGAAGTAACTACAGTCTTTGTTTTTTCAGGTTATCAGGACTATCATCTGGCTTATAAAAGTCTGTCCCCTGTTGTAAGTCGAAAAGCCAAATATATATTTTTGAGATGTGATGGATTCACACCAGCTACAAATTATGATAAATATCCTTCAACTTGCTGCGCCTATACAGTCCAACACATTAGCGGGATATGAGCATTGAGCTAAATATGGAATCATAACAAAATGTGCAAACTTGAGGAAACTGATCTCCAAATCTAAATGCAGAATTCTGTCAGACCCTTTTGGCCTCTGCTATAATTGAACGAAAACAAACAACACCCCCCCCCCTTTTTGCTTATTTCTTTGTATGAAAAATATAGCATTACTTACTTACACTTTGAAGTAAGACTACTGGAGTAAAAATCTGATGGCAAACTGTGTTTCTGTTTCCAGTCAGAAAACATGGTTCCATTTTACTTGTTTTTTACAGTGGCCTCTCATGCTAAGTCTTTATGTGATCATGACATTTCCTCCCCAACAAGAGAGAGACCAGAAATCCAAGCGATCACATGCAGAATTTGTGTGTCTTGGCAGCTGTGAGCTGTATGTTAACACATGTTCTGCTCACGCCAACATCCAATTTGCTGAGATGTATGCAGTTTGTACTGCGGGCCTAAGCCACATTGGGACCCTTCAAAGAACTCCTAAGTGAATCCTTAATCATGGTGTGTCCACTGGAAAAAAAAAAAAGGACTGTGCACCTAGAAAATTCATTTTCCAGTGCCAGATAGCTAACTTCCCACAGCTCTTTCTGCTCTCCAAAAATCAGCAGTGTCTTTGAACAGCTGACAACATTTTAAATGGCACATCTGGAGAAGCAAAAACACTAGAAAACATCTGTTTTTGTTGTTGAACAAAAATAAACAGTACAAAGCTGAAAACTGAGCAGTGAAAAGCTTTTCGGATACAGTTAACGTTTTGTTTATTGCACAACCCCGTTCATACGAACTGATCTCGTGCTGGTGGGCAGATCAGAGCATTGCTGCTACGTGCTGTAAAAACGGGTATTGCTGAGGGGGCCGTGCCAGCTCTCAGGGATAGATTCATGAAGAGGGGAGTAAGGCTTGCGGAGGCACAGCAACAGCAAGCGTTTCAGCACCAGTACAATTGCAGCGCACGATTCACCTAACACGGCGAAGGCACGCCTGGACCCGTCCGTACCACAAACAGCAGAAAGGCAGACCAAGGTCACCAGAGGCAGCACGTTAGCTGGAGGGCTTGTGTCCTGGCTGGCTCTTGGGAAAGATGAACACCAGAATGGCTCCAGCATCTGAGCATTCACGTTGTATTTCAAACTTCAGAGGAGAATTTCTGTCCGCTCATCCCTCCACTTCATCTTTACTTCTGTGAACTCCTCGCTGCGTCACCTGTGAAGCTTTTAAGGGAAACCTGGAAAGAGATGCTGTGACGTCCCTCCTGACCTCTTAACTGGGGTTTAGAAGGTTCCTTGAAAATTTTCAGGGAAATGTGCAATGTCTGGAGAGACCTGGAATGACCTCTAACCACTCCCAAGAAGGTGTCCTCAAAACTGTTGTCCTCAGATGCTGCTGCTGGTCTTGCCACTGATTCAAACTCCAGTTAAACAAGAGCCACTGCTGACCTCAAAGGTGTTATTCTGGACTTAAACCATGGTGCTCCAGTTCCCTGTGAAATTCAATATGTATCAGTTATTCACGTGAAGAATACTATGGTGATAGATAACATTAACTGTGACAGAAATAATTTATAAGTCAACTTTATTCTTCATTTACGACTGCTCTAAAATGTATTTATAACAAAACTGACTCTATTCACAGACCTAGGGTACTTGTCAGTTCAGAATGAGAATAAATTACGTTTGAACTGAAAGGGAGATACTAATTGTTGAGAGACAATTACACTGAAAATAGGAGGCCCATTTATTAGTGGTGTACTATCCCTTGAAGGTGCTGGAGTTGTGGATTCATTTTTTTTCTTCTCTCTGAAGGGATCTGAACTCACAGTCTACAGGATCCCTAGCAAGTTCAGAAAAAAACCCGCACATTGTAAGACACTCTCCGAGGAAGAAACTCCACAAAAATTCTGCCCATGTTTCATTGGACAGGCTAACAAATGAGCCAAGATTTTTTCTGGAGAAAAATTAATTAAGCAGGATACCATTTATCTTAGGTCACTGAAAGGAATCATGGTTTACTTTAGTAATCTAAATATCACACTGGATTAGAAGTGGTAGAAAGTGCTTTTGTTTTGTTTCAGAAGAGTTTTTTAGATTGTGTATCTGCCACTCATCATAAATCTGGCTAAATATTTGAAATTTTGAAAATTATTTTGGAAAAAACTGTCAAGTATTTTGTGGTTTTGGTGTTTGAATTAGGTATGAGTAAAAAAATTATTTTGAGAGTGATAGGACATTTGGAAAACTTCTTGAAAAGTTTTTTTCACCTCAACATTTTCATGTCAGCAAATTAAACAAACCTGACTCCTCCCCTTGTTTCAACTCCAATTTCGGCAACCTGGCATTTTTTCATGAAAAATTTAATTTGACATTAGATCTTGTGTGAAAAATCATTTTTTTCAGAGGCAATACTGTTGACAACACAGACTGGAAAGATTGTTTGCTTCTTGCAATGTGTCTATGGAAATAAACTGAGAAAAGTGAGAGGTGAGGTGTGCCCCTTGAGAAAAGTGAGGCCAACTAGGAAGAAGCTACAAAGCAATAGACATCAGTCCAACAGAACAACAGACGTGCTTCAACATCTTCAGCTTCTTCTGTGCACAATAACAAAATCACCTGGACAAGAGACACAAAGAGAAATTATAGTGACAAAAATGGAGTACTTGAGCCAAAGTGGAAAATTAACTAAAGTAATAGAAGGCTTTTGGGAAAGATAAGAGTACAAAGATCACTGGAATAAAAGAACAGACCAAAAGACAGGACACCTGCAAACTCCGTCCTGGTATTGCCCTACTTGCATTGTGATGACAAAGAGTTGCTTTGACTTAGCTGGTTCTTCTTAGCCATTTCTTGCTTTGCGTTGCTGGTAGTAGTGATGTCACGAGGCTGCAGTAGTGTAAGTTCAGGTTTTGCGGTACTTTTGATGCAAAGCGCAAGTACTCTGAAAAAAAAAGACTTCAATGATATGAGCCTAAATCATGTGCCTCAGCCTCTGCCAGCACTGATGTTACTGTAAAAGCTGAAGCAGCAAAAGCATGAGTTTAGGCTTATCTGAATACGTGGTGACCACCACTCTCCCCTGCAGAAGCAATTCAGGCAGAGGGGTGAGGCGAGCAGCAGGGCATGCTGATGCCTTACAGTGGTGCTTTAACATTTTATAACTCCCACCAATCCAGCCTATCCATCCCATGAACACAGAAGTCACCACAACTGGATAACAGAAAATAGGGTGTTTGCCCAAACTGCAGCCTCCTCACTGAGCTGCAACCTGGGAGGCCTGAGACCAAGCCTGCAGTGCATTCAGTATACTTCCCATAGGAGTGACCTTGCACAGATGGTGGGTTTAACAATTTAATTGATCATAAAACAAATTGAGTAAATTTTTATATTTTTTAGACCATTGAGTTTAACATGAAGGGAATTTATCATTTAAGAAAACTATTTGAATCTGCGCATCATGTTGCTGTTTTGATTGTTATCTTGGTCTTATTTGGTTTTCAGAAAATAATATTCAGATAATAATGTATCTGCATCTCTATGCAATGATGTGGGTCACATCTTTTATGTTTGTACCTAGAATTACAGTTGCTTTCAATAAGAGTTAAGAGAAGAAGATACTTCCTATTAATTCTGATCAGTGCTGTGGTCAAGAATAGAACAAGCTCGTACCAATGAGGCATGATGAGAGAGCATGTCTGCATGGCACCGCAGTGACACAAAATACGAGGTTTGTTTGCCTGCTAATGTACTGTTTGTAATGCAAACCTTCCGCTGTGTTAGGCAACCGAAGTATACATCCATCTGGGAGAACGGAAAGATGAACGTCATTGTGAATGTAGGATCAGCGTTACTCAAGGACACAGGTTATGGGGATGAGCTGCAGCTGATGGGGAGGTGTGCAGAGCCAATAAGATGTTGTGTTATTTCATTTGCACAAGTGGCAGCTTTTGAAGCCAAGAATGTAATAAAAAAGAAGTGACTGAGGTGACACTGAACCTGGGAGAATTATGTGTCAAAGTGATCTTGAGATAATTTTTCTAAATTGGTTCCGTCTTGGATGGATCACAGCTTCTAGTAGCTGCTGATTCAGAACAGAAGATGGCTGATCTTTTTCTCCAGTAAAGTAAATAAATAGAGCTTTAAAAGGGCAAAAAAAAAAAAGCTCCCTTCTGCTTTCCAGCACTTCTGCAGGGCTCCTGGGGTTATGAGGATGTTAACTCAAATGACTGAGAAAACATGATCCAGTTCACTGATAGGTTTTAAAAATAGATTTTTTTTTTAATGCAATGGAAACAAAGGCTGACATGAAAGATTCAAAATAGAAGAGAACAGCTTCTTCTTAAATCGGTATAAATTGTCTATGTGTCATGGCAGTGAACATGTTTCTTTTTTTTTTTTTGCTTTCAGGAACTACGTAACCACAGAGTTCCTGTTTACTGTATTTCTTAAGGATAAAGTTTTCTGTGGTAAGAGACACCTAAGACCATTAGGCACGCACACTACAGATCTAAAGAAAGTCTATTTACCAGAGCTTCCAGGAAAAATATTGACAGGGCAGTAAAAATACTTTCCTTGATTACTCAGGCTCATATTTTAAACCTAAAATTACAAGAACTTTTCTCTTTTACCAATTTATTTTTAGCATCTTTATTTTTTTCTTTTTCTTCTTTTTTTTTCTTACCTTTTATAGCATGGCAAGTTTCCATTTATTTTGCAAACCAAGGTCAAATTTGGTAAATGCTTCTAGTACGCCTTATCCCTGTTTTCAACATTTTTACTAAGTCAGTAGGAAATGATCAATAGAAGGTAAATTTATCTGTCGTCAGGAACTGACAGATGAAGCTACAGTGTATTTCAAAGAATATGGCCTCTCCTTCAATCTGTTTTTTTAATAACACATGGGAAGTGATATCTGTGTAATGAAACTAAGCTGTCTACATATTTATGTAGTGCATATTACTGCAAAATCAGAACACCAAGCAAACACTGATGAATTATCCTGGAAACTCTTCGGGAAGAAAAATATTTCTTTTTTAAGATATCAAGGCGCGCAGATAAGTTAAAATGAACGTCAGGCTATTCACATTTTACAGACACGGGATCCTTCAGTCTCAGATTGGAGGGGAACTCCAAACTTCTGGAAGTGTTTTTCACTGCATAAGTAGGCAAACACATTGAGTTGTCATCTGACACACATGTATGGACACCAAAGGTCAGTGTCTCAAGCGTGGTTCTGCTCGGCCCAAACACCGTAGAGTTTGAGGGCCCTGTCCCGTGAGAGGGAAAATGGGGTTGACTTCTTCTTCAGGCAGCTGGATGGTCTCTAAGACTTCAGATTTACCTTGCAGACGAATCACTTCCCTGCTGTCTTACTGATACAATGGAAAACTTTATGGAAAGCTGAAGCTATGCAATCATCTAAAATAGATGACAACATCTCCTAGCTTGTGGCAGGTATCACAGGGTAAACTGGAGTAAGTTTGAGTCCACCAGGAGAAAAACTGTTTCTATCAGAATGAGCAGGGCTTGTATCAGTCTTGGCTCTATCTCCTCAGCACTATCTGCAGGTCTTGCAGATGGAGCTATCTGGGGTTGGACCTCCAATTTGCTTCAGTATATTTGTGGCCTATGTACTGCTTTGATCAGATAAAGTTTTGGCATCTTGTTCAGAATGGGAACTTGCAAGCTTTTCAACTATGAAGTCCTTAATTCAGCCTCCATATGGAAGCAAAACACAGGAAAGAAGCTGCCATTCATTTCAGATGCTCATTCTATTTCTAGACACAGGTTTGTAGTGTTGCTCCTTCTTGAAATCTTTCAATATCTTCCCAGGGGATGTTTATCTTCAAATCATTTCCTTGTCAGTATTTCAGAAATGACACAGATTAGATAAATGTGTTGTGATCTTACAGGGGAATGAACATATCTGGACATCAACTTACAAAATAATAATTGATGAGCAGGGAAACAAAAAGGAGAGAGTTTTATCACAAAACTGAAGTTCAGTGACAAATCACAGGAAAATCATTTCTACAGGAGGGTTTAGCTTGTTTTGGAAGGATAGAGAAAAAAAATACTATTTTGTGTGTTTTAGTTCAAGAACGTGTATATTTGTTATGATCATCCAGAATCTGCTGTTGCAGAGATAACTCATGATGCCTTTTAACTCTCCTACTTACTTTCTACAACATGCGTTTGAGCCTTTCTGTCTTTTACTAGAGGTATTTGTTTTAGCGTATATATATATATATATGTATGTATGTGTGTGTGTATACATATATGTATGTATGTATGCACACACACACCTTCACCTGTGGTATACTGTGATGCATGCAGTGTATTTTGTGGACTGCTAGAAGAGGTGCATCTTTTGCGTGGTTGCCTGTCACAGTGAGGACTTGATTGGACAAATCAAACCATGTTTTGGGGAAAAAGCAAGAAATTAATTTTCTGTATCGCTTTAAGTGTAGACAGGTTTAAGAAGAACAAGAGAAATGTCATAACTGTACTGAAAGGTGAAGTGGTAGCTGAAACCTTTTGGACAAATGCACCAAAGACATTTTGTCTCAAAAGCAGAAGGGAGCTACTACAGCAGCAGCTATTTAAAATTGAATACTGACTGGTAGGGAACAATAGACTGAGTGCTTAGAAGACAAATGTGATTTGAATTAGAAGGATTATTGAACGTTAGAGTTTCATATTCTAAGAAAAATGAGTGAACAAGAAAAGAAGCACAGCGTACACAGGGATACAGAAGCTGCAGGAGAAATGGGAATTACTTCATGTGGTTGTTCTAAAGCCACTTGCAAACTATACTGATGCAAAGGAAAAGGTGGAGGTCTAGTAAAAAACTATTAGGGAGGGCTTTTGGATGATCTGAAAGTCTGAAAAGCAGAAGCCAGGTACATAACTGACGCTCAGACTAAAGGATTGTCTATTAGGAACAAAACAGAGAAGATGAGATAGAACAGGATTTTCAGACAGAAATTTAAAAGTCAACAGAAAATATGTGAGAAGTCAAAAGACATAAATACAGTTCCATTGTAAAATGGGACAAGAGAGCCAGTAATGAACAAAGCTGAGAGGACTAAACTAGGCCATCCTTTCCTGTCTGCAGTCTTCCCTCAGAGAGGGTAAATTTAGACACATGAAACAATTCATTTTAAGCAGGAGGGTTGCACAGGCAACTGAAAGATGTCCCACTTAATTTTGAAGGCACTTCACGCTACAAGAGCCCATGATCTTTCTGTGGGATCATGATATTGTTATTACTGGTTTTCAGGTAGGAGGGAATTCAATTATCTCTTCCCA
>VZSC01019431.1:478171-500750 GCA_013398225.1 Steatornis caripensis
TGCAGGTCTTGCAGATGGAGCTATCTGGGGTTGGACCTCCAATTTGCTTCAGTATATTTGTGGCCTATGTACTGCTTTGATCAGATAAAGTTTTGGCATCTTGTTCAGAATGGGAACTTGCAAGCTTTTCAACTATGAAGTCCTTAATTCAGCCTCCATATGGAAGCAAAACACAGGAAAGAAGCTGCCATTCATTTCAGATGCTCATTCTATTTCTAGACACAGGTTTGTAGTGTTGCTCCTTCTTGAAATCTTTCAATATCTTCCCAGGGGATGTTTACCTTCAAATCATTTCCTTGTCAGTATTTCAGAAATGTCACAGATTAGATAAATGTGTTGTGATCTTACAGGGGAATGAACATATCTGGACATCAACTTACAAAATAATAATTGATGAGCAGGGAAACAAAAAGGAGAGAGTTTTATCACAAAACTGAAGTTCAGTGACAAATCACAGGAAAATCATTTCTACAGAAGGGTTTAGCTTGTTTTGGAAGGATAGAGAAAAAAAATACTATTTTGTGTGTTTTAGTTCAAGAACGTGTATATTTGTTATGATCATCCAGAATCTGCTGTTGCAGAGATAACTCATGATGCCTTTTAACTCTCCTACTTACTTTCTACAACATGCGTTTGAGCCTTTCTGTCTTTTACTAGAGGTATTTGTTTTAGCGTATATATATATATATATATGTATGTGTGTGTGTATACATATATATATGTATGTATGCACACACACACCTTCACCTGTGGTATACTGTGATGCATGCAGTGTATTTTGTGGACTGCTAGAAGAGGTGCATCTTTTGCGTGGTTGCCTGTCACAGTGAGGACTTGATTGGACAAATCAAACCATGTTTTGGGGAAAAAGCAAGAAATTAATTTTCTATATCGCTTTAAGTGTAGACAGGTTTAAGAAGAACAAGAGAAATGTCATAACTGTACTGAAAGGTGAAGTGGTAGCTGAAACCTTTTGGACAAATGCACCAAAGACATTTTGTCTCAAAAGCAGAAGGGAGCTACTACAGCAGCAGCTATTTAAAATTGAATACTGACTGGTAGGGAACAATAGACTGAGTGCTTAGAAGACAAATGTGATTTGAATTAGAAGGATTATTGAACGTTAGAGTTTCATATTCTAAGAAAAATGAGTGAACAAGAAAAGAAGCACAGCGTACACAGGGATACAGAAGCTGCAGGAGAAATGGGAATTACTTCATGTGGTTGTTCTAAAGCCACTTGCAAACTATACTGATGCAAAGGAAAAGGTGGAGGTCTAGTAAAAAACTATTAGGGAGGGCTTTTGGATGATCTGAAAGTCTGAAAAGCAGAAGCCAGGTACATAACTGACGCTCAGACTAAAGGATTGTCTATTAGGAACAAAACAGAGAAGATGAGATAGAACAGGATTTTCAGACAGAAATTTAAAAGTCAACAGAAAATATGTGAGAAGTCAAAAGACATAAATACAGTTCCATTGTAAAATGGGACAAGAGAGCCAGTAATGAACAAAGCTGAGAGGACTAAACTAGGCCATCCTTTCCTGTCTGCAGTCTTCCCTCAGAGAGGGTAAATTTAGACACATGAAACAATTCATTTTAAGCAGGAGGGTTGCACAGGCAACTGAAAGATGTCCCACTTAATTTTGAAGGCACTTCACGCTACAAGAGCCCATGATCTTTCTGTGGGATCATGATATTGTTATTACTGGTTTTCAGGTAGGAGGGAATTCAATTATCTCTTCCCAGAGAGGTCTTTTTTTTTTTCGTGGGGGAGGAAGAAATGATCATAAACAGTCACACAGTTCCTGGATTATCTTGAACTCAGGACAAACACAGACATGAGGTGCCAGGAAAGTCAGTCATAGGCTGAGCTGTGGATGAATACAATTAGATACAAGGTCTCATCTCAGAATAATGTTAACAGAAGGTGGCTATAATGGAAAACAAATGCTATCCTTGAAAGAAAAATAACTCTTCCTGAAGCCTGCTGGGAATTCTGAGTTCATACACAGGCATGCTTCACTGATCCGGAGTTCATACGATACCTTTATATCCAGAAATGCTGGGTCTTTCTTGCACATCTGGTGAAGAAGGAAGAATAAAATATTTTATTTTTCCTGGTTCAGTTGAGAAAATGTCACCAAAAATAGAGAGCACAGCATCTCAGTTCTTGAAACAGGAAAATTTCCATGGTATCAATCCCATCCTGATCCTGACTGTCCAATAATTTCTCATAGAAGCTGGAAAAATTAGCCATAAGAAAATGTTTCTACAATGAGTACAGCGTGTTTCCTGTCTAAAGATTCAATGTTCAACAGGGGAGGAACAGGCATGTGTCTTCTCACTGAAGGTATATAAACCTGATAGTGCTCATACATTTTCAGCTAACAGGCTGGATTAGGCCTGACTAAGATAATACCGCACCTTCAAGACCTCTGCTCTTGCAAAATCTTTCCAGACCAGTCTTGCCACTGGGCTGAAACACACCCTAAAGATACTCAAGCAAATAGGTTTTACTGTCTAGTACAGACTCTGTAATTTAACTGCTATTTAAAACCAAATAGACTTGAGCTTTTCCCAGAAGACTTTATGATGGGTATCAAAGACTGTCCAAACAAGAAGGTCAGATTTTAGCACGTTAAAGAAAAAGTGGTTTTATGCAAACCCAGTGCATTTTTTTTTTGTTAGAACATCATTGAAATCCTAATCCAGGTAGTCACAGAGCACAGCCGTCCACCCACTCACCACTCCTTACAGGGTTAGCCAGATTAAAGCTTTTTAGGAAGCAGGGTTGTCTTTCCTTTCGGTTAGCTTATGTGTCCTTACCCTTGCTGTGACTATCAAGCAGCATAATGGATACGTAGATCAGGAGGTAGAGATGTATATCTAGGTCTAAGTGGGTACAGGCAAAGAACAGAAGTAAAGTACACTTCTGCTAATTTGAATATACCCTTCAAATTTTTTCCTGGGTGAAAACTATGATGCCTTGCAAAAGTTGTGTTTTGAATTCTGCATGTACTTAATATAGTCTGTAATTTTAGAAAATTGACCATGAAAGCTAGCTCAACAAGTGAGATGACAAGGAGATGGGGAGATCGTATTTTCTTCGTAGCTGAAAATTCTTTTCTGTCACCCCAAACTGCAAGTACAGCAAAATACAATCCCAGCAGAACCTTTGTTACTTAAAGAAAATACATCACAAGTACTTTGTATACATTTCTCTCAAGCGCTCATTTTAGAGATGGCATAACATGGTTAAAGAGGAAATTCTGTCACAGCTGAAGAATTCTCACTGATCTGAGCACGAACAAGATTTTCTTCTAAGACACTTCCCTCTGCAAGGTAACAAGGAAAAACCTGAAATGGTGATGTGGGCAAAAGCTGAGATCTTCAATTCCTGTCCAGAGCCATAACAGTGAAAGTCTCCCACTTTATCTATGAGTATTAGTTACGGAGCAAAAAAGTCACATTCACTTTTCTCCATTAACAGATGTCTGCTAAATAGTATCTGCTGAAATTATACCTAGTATCCTGCACTATTACCCTTTTTTTAACAGATGTCATTAAGGAATCTGAAGCATCCTGTATATCACTGTTTCCCATCTTTTTAGAATCTGGAATTTCTCATCACAGTATTACGGCCAAAATGGACAATATTTCATTTTAGATAAACGATGTGTTTCAGATACTTATCTCACTGCTTGTCAGACTGAAAATGGAAGATTTGGAAAACAATCTTTCCCATGTTTCCCACCTGACCTGCTCCTAGTTCAGAAGAGTCAGGGGAGAGAAAACCTTAAAATCATGACATTTTTATGTATAGTAAAGTGATTTGAGATCACTATATGAAGTTTTAATGGCTTTTGCTGAGTCCCAATCAGCTGGAGCCAGCAGCTAAAGCACCTGCTCTCTTAAGCATAGAGTATATATAAGAAAAAGCTCTGAAATTTGTAAAATCTGAACGTATTTTGCATGATGGAGTTCCTAAGTTGTTTTTTCTTTAAATTACTGTGTGCATCATACGCAGTCAAAGCACATGATTATATGATCTAAAATTTACATTTTAGCGGTGGTGAAGATCAGAGAGAATTATATGTATCATCCCAAATGAGTACCAATAAATCTTTTCCGCCTTTTCTGTCTCTCATCATGCATTCATGTTGCATAGCTGAGTGAACATATTGAAGGAACATTTTTAAGTCAAGGTAGATGCCTTTTTTGGGTAAGTGTTGAGCAGAACTTGATTTTAATTTTTTGAGAATTCTAGGTTTAAGTGAAGTAGATGACCCAAAGGGTTGTTCACTAGCATTTTGCCATCGTTGTTCCCTGGAATACACATGGACTGAAACAAAGATCTTGTGTAGGATGGCATGTTATCATGTAAGTAAAGACCTAGATGTATATAGGGAGTCACAGGAGGGAGGGGAGAACAAAAAAGAGAAGAAAAAGCAGAGCAAGCTAGATTGTTAGGAGCATTTCTTACCTTTTGAACATCTGAGTTTGAAATTTAGGAATCTTTTTATTTCTTTCTTCTGTATGAAATAATACTGTACTTCCATTCATATGGTGTATGGCATATGTGCATATAAAAAAGATAAATCCTTATGTTTCGCAGAAGTGCATGATATATACATGTGTAAGTAACATTAGAAGGAGTTTCCCCAGAGCCCTCTTTTTATCCACTAACTCCACTGCCTCTGGTTTCTCCCCGGTTTTGACTCCCTGTTTTGTGGGTTATCTGAAGATTTATTTTCAAAAGTGAACTCATATGGTGAATGCAAATGGAGCATTATATCTGCTTTGAAAGGTATATACTGCTCTTGGTAACATTGTATATCATGATATAATGTTCTTAGCTAAAATATTGCTTCACTCCAGCTTCAAAACAGTCGAAGTATAAACAAAACTAAGGAATGTGGTGAAGAGTAATTGTGATGAAACCATATTTTTGTAGGCTGTTAAAGCAATAACTCTTAATATCATTAGGAATTTTTTGCAGTAGTATACAGAATAAGTTTTATCTCAAAATATTTATTTTAATAAAAAGCATCTAACTGTGCACTGATGGTTCATGTGATGTTCAGTTTCTAGTACTAAGGATGGTACTACCATGCTAATATATGTACATATGTTTATCAGCAGCAAGTGTACAAGGCAAAAGTGAGCTGTTCTACAAGGCCCTTAAGTTCATCACATTTTGCAAACGTATCAGAGATGGACATAAATCAAACTGCAGCTCTGAACAACCGTTTCAACCGAAGTTCATGTTCATGGTAAAAACCTTTGTATCAGTAAAGTTAGATTCCTTTGATCTTGTATGTACGGTATGCTATATTTTTTTGTCTTGTCTTTGTACTCATCTGCAAGGTATCTACTATCCTGCATTGTTATACAAATAACATATGCTAACCTTTGTTGCATATGCCTGCTCTATGCCGCCTTGGTGTAGTTGAGTCCCAAAAGCCGTTACAAGACATAGGAATTCTCTACAGAGACTTGTAGTAGTAGATTTTGTGATAGCTTCCATGTCATGGCAATGTAATCATCTGGGGACCATACTGCTAGATGCATGAGCTATGACACAGCTGAAAAGCAACATGTTTAGGAGAGTACCTTGACATTTCTGGCGTACTTTTTCAGCATTTTGTGGCTCTTTTAAGTGTGCTTTAAAATAAATGACATGCACACAACTTAAGTTAGACATCCGTGCGGAAAAGAGTGCTGGGCAATTTAAACGAGAACTTCTCGACACCTAGGGAAGTTTTGAGGTCCAGAATGGTTTTGTTTAAAATTGGAATCTGCCACAGTAAATGATTATTTTGCAGAAATGTCATAATATTTAGTGGAAGATTCCTTTCAGACTGGCTTGCGCTTAGCGGGAATGTTAGGAATTTATTGTGCTGAAATGAAACATCCTGCGTAGCTTATTTGTTAACCTATACCTGCCTGTTAAGTTGTAGCACCACAAAAAAAGCAAAGATTTTGTAGTTGAGCTCCTCCTTGGATGGATTACATCTTCCACAATCCACTTCAGTCTCCAGTCCTCGCAAACATCCTGGGAATTGCACACCAATAGCATGTTATGAGAGTTGTCCAAGAAGAAAACCTACCTAGCAGGGACCAGACAGGACAGAATAATCCTCATTGGTGCTGCTTTCTATTACAGAAGCACTGTGTTGCATGCCCCTTCCCCCCCGCCAAAGAAAACCCCAAGCCAACCCCCTCAAACAAGCAAACAAACAAAAAATCCCCAAACCACTGAACTCAAGACTTTTTTGGTTTTTTAGCATTTTGGAAAAAAATTGAGAAAAACTCTGAAAGTTCTACAATTTCTATTAATGCGCTTGAATTCATGTAGGATAGATTTTTCTTTGGAAGAATGACATTTTCAAGATGTGGTGTTATTACAACTATTCTTAGCATTTTTCTCACTTACTGAGTATTCCAGATACTACCTTGCAGCCTAATAGCTTTTTTTCAAATGAACTGCTTGCTCTGAGTTCCAATTCATTCAGGATTAAGCAGCTCTGCTCATACAAGTAGTGCAAAAATAAAGGCTTGAATTATGTAATATATTTTTGGATGACATTTTAATGGAAAATAAAGAATTAGAATAATATTTTTAATATAGTTGGGTGAAAAATAACATTGCTTTGAAAGCCTCAAGTGCTTATAGTTGAACAATAAAAATTATATATAAACAGGAAAACTCATAAAATAAATTGAAGAGAACAGCAGAACTATCAAAGGAAATCTAAAAATTATTAGGACTGTTATTCAAAGTTGTGTTTTAATTTGAACATGATTTTAAGCTGCTTCAGTTTTACACAAAAAGTCATAGAATCACAGAACGGTTTGGGTTGGAAGGGACCTAGTTCCATGACCCCTGCCATGGGCAGGGACACCTTCCACCAGGCCAGGTTGCTCAAAGCCCCATCCAACCTGGCCTTGAACACTTCCAGGGAGGGGGCATCCACAGCTTCTCTAGGCAACCTGTTCCAGTGTCTCACCACTGTCATAGTAGAGAATTTCTTCCTAATATCTCATCTATATCTACCCTCTTTTAGTTTAAAACTCTTACTCCTCATCCTGTCATTACAGTCCCTGATAAAGTCCCTCCCCATCTTTCCTGTAGGTCCCTTTAAGTAAAATCCTTGTTAAGTGCTATGAAACAAGTGAAAAAACTACTATGTATAAATTCATAAAGTTTTTTCCAGTCCGTTTTGTCAAGATAAAGGCTTGTTTTTGTCTTATATGAGAATTCAAAATCAGAAAATTTGAAGAAAGTCCTTGTAATCACTAAAGTATGATTTTTTTTTCTTTCATTGACACAGATTGAGGGGAGGGGGTGTCACAAGTCTGTTTTTAGTTTGTCTGGGCTTTTAAAAACTGATTTCAAGATATTCTGTTTCATGGTCCTAATCCAAATCCTGCCGAGCACAGTGGGAGAATTCGCAGTGACCTCAATGGGCTTTGAATTCGACTTTACAGAGACCAAATTTCTGAAAACCAAATCATAAAGTTTGGCCTTTCCAAACTGCACGTCTGCAATGCACTCTGTGCACCTTTCACGTAAAACTTAAACACCAAGTATGCAGGAGACATCTGCATGGCAGACCAAGAAAAAGATTATGCCAAAGAGAGAGCGAGCGAGAGAGTCGATACCCACTGTTTTAGCCTGGAGACTAGATCTGGCCTTTGGGTCTGCAGACCTTTTGGGTAGCTTTTCTTAATGGTGTGATGCTTCTAGGGCTTGTTGGAAGAAAAGCGTGTCCCGGAATCACAGTACGTGTGCAGATTTGAAGGCAGAACCCCACTCCTGATGTCCAAACAAATGAACTGTGTTTTTCTGATTGGTCGTTAAAAAAAAGTTGTTAACGAGACAGTGGGGTGAGAAGGACTGCCTGCTACCCACTTCCATTTTCCTTACCGTGCTTTAGGAGATCAGAAACCTTGTACAAGATGGTCTTTTGAGAAGATTCATAAAGATACAAGCTTGTCAATCCAGAAAAAGGTAATCAGACCCATGTAGGGCTAATAAGGCTCTAGCACAGTGTCCCAAACAGTGAAAGAAAGCAACAGGAGTCCCACACGCTTGGTCTGATTGTTATGTTGGCTTTTCTTGTCGGTAAGCTTGTGTCTCAGTGAGCAACGGATTTTCCAGGGAGGGGAGAGGGGGAAAGTGGCAGACTGAAGGGCACCACGTAAAGGTTTATTGGAGCCACACAGAAAAATCTTGTTGATTTTTCAGCTTTCTGAATAGGTTGAGACTCTAAAGTGCAGTGTAGGAAAAAAAATCTGATTATCAGATTTATGTATTCGCACGAGATATATATTCACATCAGATGCATATTCACAGAAGATTTTTGCAGTTCAGTCAGATCTTTGGGTGTATACAGGGTTTCAGTGTTCCTTAATAAATTACCTCTTCTTGTACCAATTAATCCCCTTCCGTGAGGGTTTGGTGTTTACTTGGGGCTATGCCAGTACTAACAGCTACAGTTTAACATTCTTTTTAATGGCTTGCAATTACTACTGAGAGTGAAGGCTACATAAAATATTAACACTTAAGCATCTTTTACACTCCTTTGAACGTTAGATTGTGTGTATAA
This sequence comes from Steatornis caripensis, assembly GCA_013398225.1. Lineage (NCBI taxonomy): Eukaryota > Metazoa > Chordata > Aves > Caprimulgiformes > Steatornithidae > Steatornis > Steatornis caripensis. Next base: position 486,786 of record VZSC01019431.1, read on the forward strand.
TACAAGTGACTTTTCATTCTTACAAAGCTGTTATTTGCTTAGAATTCCACTGGACCCATGAAAATGCTGCAGTTAAGTGGTTTCTGTTGATTTATTAACTTCCCTCAAAGTCTGATGGAAGTCACTCCATGCAAAACATTGCGTACATTTTGTGCTTTAAATTGTTCCATAGGAATGCCAGAAGAATAAGGATTTCCACATTTTAAAGACGTACGTTAACTTCGATAATAACATCTACAGCATATTTGATTTTTTCCCCTTCTGTGCTACCCTTTTGAGAAAATCACCCAGAGAACAGCTACTGTATTTGCAGAATCAATTACATAACAAAGGATAAGAGATCCGGAAGGTTACAGATCCAACTGCTGCTTTGGATATCAACTTTACAGAAGGTTCCCACGTTGAGAATAAAATCAGAGGAAGCTAGGGACGCAGGTATCCCACCTATGTCCAGATTTGTATTTCTGTTGTGCATGGGTTTTCCCTGTAGACAAGCAATGTTTTGCCTGGGTGCGCGGCCAAAGAGCAGATCCGAGCAAGTATCCCATCCCTGCTTGGCTCTCCCATTGGCCTCATCAGCTGTTCTACATTTTAACGGAAAACAGACTTACTTCATCATTTCAGGTTCAGTGGGCCATTAAGACGAGTGATAGACAAATTTTGAAAATCTTGGAATTGATTCTGGATGAGCCCTCAAATATTTGTAGCTTACATAAATCATTAAAACATCTGGGATCTACAAAATCATCAATAAATCTCAAGCAATATGCATTTCTCATGATTTTCTTTCCATGTCCAGCTTCTGTTAGGTCCAGCAACATTTGAAATGAATCTTTCTCACAGTATTTTGGCACATCTACCTTTATCCCTGGCTGGATGTTAGAAATGTATAATACTGGGATATGGAAAAATAAGGACAAAACTACATGCTTCTGAACGTTGAAAGACTTTCACTAGTGATTTCTTCTCTAGTCTTCTTCTAAACGGTAGTGTCTTTAGTTTTCTGGAAGAGGTTAACAAGGACGCTCGTTTTTATGTTTTCTCTGGTTTTTTGTTTCGTTATTGTTTTCTTGCCCCCTCGTGAAGCACATTGTCCTTCTCTGTTCTGTTATCCTACTTCCTTCTATTAATTTAAACTCATCCAGAACAGTCCCTTCTATTCACAGACAGCCCTTAAATTTAAATATGTGAATAATTTAAATAAGAAGTCATGTGAAAACAAAGGACAACATAGCATGGGTGAATTAAAATCTCCGAATATTCTGATTTTGAGTGAGTAAATGAGTCTGAGATATCTGCTGGCTATATATTTTATATTAACATGGAAGAAGCATTACTTCATGAAGCTTGCAGATATTCCTGGCCCTAAAATGACAAACTGAAATAAAGCAGCAGTAGGATCTGGAAGAAGCAGGTCTTTCCCCCAGCAGTTTCAGGAACCTCTGTAGACAAATAAGTGGTTTCAGTCTTTCAGAGTGAAGTGCTCAGAGTCTGAGGAACAAACATTGTAATATAGAAGCGTTATTCTACAACTATTTTTTATAGAATAGAATAAATTCTTTTTTAAAGCAAATTCCTTTAAGAAAAGAATGTGAAAGACAAAAATCTCCAAAGTAAGTAATTTTTGTCTATAGAAGTGTAGATTTCTACAACTAATATTTTCCAACAGTTTCCATGTATCATCAGCACCATTTTAAGGTTAGAATTCTTAAAAGCAGTTGAATCTATTCTTCATTTTTGATCACATATCTATCCATCTTCATGCTGCCAGCAGTGTTAAGTACCTTCTCAGCATCAGTAATGCCATAAGCATGTGATTAAACATGGGACTAAGTCCTTTGCAAAGCTGCCTAAATAAGACCGAGTGGTACATGCTATATTTCTTTAGTAAAGTTAGGCATTCTGCCTCCTTTTCACCTTAGAAAAATGTTGTTATATAGGAGCTCATGGCAAACAGTGAATGCATTATTTCACAGCGACCTTCATGGTTGAAACTGCCATTGTCGGAAGCTGTTTTGGAAGGAAGTGGCTTTCTTCTCCTTCCCAGCAGCTGAGCTCTCAGCACTGTTATCCCTCCAGCTATAGATTAAGATAACACTCCGGGATGCTCTGTCCTCTCTCACTCATCCTTCGGCCCTTGCTGCCAGCCTGTGTCGAGGCTTGCAAGCTGCCTGGCCTCTTCCCTGAGTCAGTTCAGCTCAAATTTCACTTCTTTTAGGTTTGGGATGGCTTTTCTTTTCCATTACAATACCAGTTCTTAGTGAGTTGAGTCAGTTCAGGAGTTGGCAGAACAAGACAGCAGGAGCCCATGGGCTGGAACAGGAGATGGTGCTGAGGAGCCACCGTCCCTTTGAGACAGCAGTGACAGGTGAACTTGAACGTATCATGAAACTGTACTTTGAGGTGTTTTAACACCTGCATTTTAGGTGCATGATCCTGCACATAGTCAGTCTCTTCAGGCCGTTGTGTGTGTTTGATGCCTGAAAAGCAAAGCTGGAAAACCTACGTGATGCGTGTAGAGTGACATAAACCTGCCCAACAGGAGAACCTAAGCTTCCTGGTTTTGAAATATGGTATTTCTCCCAAGTTTAAGCCTCTCAAGGGATGTGTCTGTTTACTTGATATTCAAGGTTGAGAAAACTATCCCCTGAGTACAGCCGTTCTTTCAAAGCACTCAGCAGGCTCAGCTTTCTTTTTTCGGTAGTACCACGTCATCCGTGCGGTCATGAGGCCCGTGAGCAAGGGGCCCGCTCCCTGTGCTGCCTCTGTACAAGGGTCCATCAGGCTGGTCCATCAGGCTGTTCTGCATGGGTACAGCTCCCTGCGGTGCTCCGTGCACAGAAACGCAGGTTCAAGGAACCAGAAAGAGAGAGTCAAGATTAAAACCAAAAACAAATATCAGCAAAAAGTAGGTCTGGATTTGGTACATCTCCAGATAAAATTATTACATAATTAAGAAAAGCCTCAGCCCTGTACACATGCTTAATTTTATACACTAAGCCTATTCACCACGTAAAGCTGAACAAATGTGTAAGTGTTGCCAGAACGGAGGTCCGTCACATTACTAGGAGATACGCATGCCGTTTCTGTAAGCCACAGCAGCAAATGCATAATTTAATAAAAAAGACTTTTGTTCATATCTATTAAAAGAAACCTATAAATCCTCCAAATGGTACTTTTAGGATTTGGTCCAAAAGTTACTTAAGCCGATGGAAAAGCTGTTATTGATTTTAATAGGTATTTATTATATTTGGCTATTCCTTCAGCCGTCACTCTTTCCCCCTCTGTCATCTCAGCTGAGTTCCAGCCCCATCTCCTGTATCTTACCACTATGTGGACGGCATATGTTGTTTAAATGAGAGACTTGTTCATTAGTTTGTGTTTGAACCATGCCAAGCACGTCCCAATCCTAACTGAATACTAAGATGATGGCAAGAGATGACATAATTACAGTAAAAATAAAATACTGTGTTCAGCTATGTTATACACGATTTTATTCCACAATCAATGAAGAGAAGGATCTAATATGCTCATAATAGGGAATATATATCTAAGCAAAAGCACTGGTGTGAATATACCCTCCCTATTTCATTGTAACTTGTTTTGCTCTTGAGAGTAACTGTAAGCACTAAAATTATTTGTTTTGTTTTAATTCATTATTTCTTTACCCCTGGAAAGAGCTGTTTGCGTAAACCACTTTTCTGAATGGTTCTTTTATTTCCATGAAACCATGCAAGTACAAATAGGGGATTGTAAAATTTTGACAAGGAAGATAAGAGTTTGTCTTTTATTTTTCAGGTGTTAGCCCTGCTTTTATAAACCTAAATGAAAGCTCACAAAAAAGCTTGTAAAACTTTTGTTAATGTTTACTGCTTTTCCCCCTGTGCTGTGGCTGAGACTTACAAATGAAGCGATTTGACAGGCGTTTTTATTTTACAGTCACACCAAGTCAGATGACAGGAGAGTTTGGGTTTCGATTCAGCAGTCCTTCGCTTCATTTTAAGCAAGGGCATATATTTAAGTCCCTTTTAAATTAACTTTTTTCTTAAATGTTTTTACCCAAGCAGATCTAGCTAACTTTTCCAGAAGCTATCATCACCTTCAAGTACATGTCAGTGAGTAGTTTGTAGGAGGCTGTGACTGTGCCTTGCTATTTGGTGACCATTCCATGCTGCTCCAAAATAACCTGCATGTTGACCAGGGAGTTCCCTAGCCTATTCGTAGCAATAAGAAACTCTGAGGACAGGACTTGGTCTCAACTCAGCTTTTCTCTGAAGCTTTGGTGCAAATGGGGAATTTGCTGCATCCTTACCTGAAAGAAGCGCAGTTGTCTGTCCTTTCAGAGCCAAAGCAGAGTCATGCTTTGCTTTTAAAATAACACCCAGGGGCTGTGGTATTCCTAAGGATGCAGGAGACCTGAGCTCGGCTCCCACTTTGGTCTGAAGTTCTGTCATCGCCTTGGGGCCACTGGGCTTCTCTTCCGGCTAAAGCAGGGAGAGGGAGCCACTCCTGTAGCCTCTTCCCTGGGGTACTCAGCGGGGAAGAGAGACCTAGGTGCCAATTCCTGCTTCATAGCTTGTTCTACATGTAGCAGCCAGTGGATAAAATATCCTCAAAACCCCCGTGGGAACTGCGGTTTCTCTCCTACCCCAGGGAGCGGCATTACTGGTAGTTTAACTTTTGCCTCTTTGGACTGGTGACTGAAGAATTTAAAAAAATTAATGAAGCTCAAATATCTCTATGGAGAAGCAGCAACTGAGCAGGGGTTTTCAAGATCAGAGTTTTGGATTGCCATCTAATGCCCACTTCAATCACTTTTCTTTTGGTCCTGCTCAGTTGGATCTTTCAGCTCTGATTAATATAAAGATGAACTAAAGATAATAAGCCTCATTTAGGATTCAAACTTATATGGCCCAGGAATGTCATGAGAAGATAACACAGACTTCATAATGTGAGGTAATGAATTAAGGTAGCTGAAGGAAACAAAAAAAAAAAAAAAGAAAAAAAGAAAAGCATCAGCACTTCTCCCTCATCCTGATTTTGGCAGGTTGGGCTTACCTGGTGATGTAAGACAGATTTTCCTTTCTGAAATAAATTTACTGAAAAGTCTCATAATCCGCAAAACAGTTCTAAAGGAGATACTTCCAGAGAGCTCAGAAAAAAATGGGGAAAAAAAGAGGTGATGTTGGTATTTTAATGAGGTTTTTCTCTTTATTCTGAGAATGGCTGCCGTGTACCATTACTTTTCAGAGAGCACAGACCAATTTTTATCATTTGATCACTATTTTTCTCACAGCCAGAATGAAAAGAGGAATAACACATACACACACACACACACACACGCACACGTGCACACACGCACACGTGTGCAGAGCCTGTCTCTTTCTCTGATAGTTCCCAAGGGAGTTCCATCATACCTGAGTTTATGAGCCTTGGATCATCTATGGCCAGTGGATTTAGTAATAAACAGAGTGGAAATGTTCTTCATCAGAGTTCAAAGTAAATTTCTACCAGCCCCTGCCAGACGTTGCTTCCCCCTGGCCCCTCCGCTTTTTACTGTAATGACTTCCTTTGAATGGAAAGAATATAGAAAGGAAGGCAGCTTGCACATCTTTAAAATGTGTGTTGAAATATTGTAAGCTCTGTAAATGAAGGGCATTCGGATGGTTTTAGAGTGCAGCTTTTCAGGCTCTTTTGCCATGCTGGAAGCATGGTGCCTGGGAAGAACCGGCAGCGTGGCGAGGTGTGAGCCTGAGGGCTGCGTAATGGAGCCGTATCTCCCTATTTAAGGCAAAGATTGTACCTTTGTATGGTCTATTATAGTCTTTGACTGCTGGAAACCTGCCTCAGTTGGGCAAATTCTGTAGACTCCCTTTGTCACCTCATAAAAAGCTGTGCAGTCCCACTGGGCACGGCACACCTATGCGTACAAGAAGCAAGGATGCCCAACACTAATAGCTGAATTTACTTCAACCTCTAATGTTATTCAGAGCTATGAAGAGCTCCCCACCCTGCTGGATGTGGACAGGCTTAAATGTCTCCATCTTGGAAATTAATTATGGACTTTATTTTTGTGGACGGTGTGATGAAATCACAGCATTTGGAGGAACAAATGCTTTAAAACACTTGTTGGACCCAGAGGAACAGTTTGATTATTTTTATCCAAGGTATAAAAATAACAGACATGTATTTTTATCTCCCTTTGAAGGAATCTGTGGACCAGAGGGTAGGTTATAACACTTTCAAAGAATCTTGAGAAGTGAGAATTATAGGCACTTCAGAGAATTACCTATATCCCTCTAATAAATTCTCGTGAGGTTTGTCTGAAGATCTTGGTGCTTCAGACAAGACCATAAAAATGCCTGGGGGGACATCACAGTAACACTTTGTCCCCCTGTGACAACCGAGAGAATAGTGGGGAGCATGGCAGAGTCGGCACACATTAGGTAATGCCCCCCATCAGACTGCAGATGTGTGAACTAGTTTAAAACTTTTTATTGGGGCTTTTATTAGACTGTGATACAGTCCCAGCCTCTTTGCAGTCACCAACGTAGCCAGTTGCTTGCAAGTTATAACAGATTAAAAATACCTAATGCGCAAGTTATTCTACACTTATGGGTGGGATGGGGAGTCCCAAACAGATAGTATTTTGGGTGGTTATGCAGCCAGGTTCCTCCTGTGCCTTGTGATCCTCCTTATGAGAGCCATGGCATTACCCGTGGCTGCTTCAATGCTTTGGAACAGCAACAGAGATTCAACCTAAGGAGGAGCAACCTTCTTAAATCCTTGCTGATGCTGTAATTGCTCTTTAAAACATTGATAATCTAATGTTTAGGTAGTTGTCTATTTTTTTTTTTAATGCTGGTTACCTATTTAAGTTAGTGTAATTGACAACTTTGGTATACAAAGTCTTCTCTCAATCTAAAATGTATGAGAAGTTATAACTTTATTACCAAAGGTAGTCTCATTTATGTATCTCATTCCTCCCTGAGTGAAGCAGCCCTAACGTGAGCTGACGTGCCTCCTTGTGTGGTTTTGGTCTTAGTGACTGCACTGTCAGCCAGAGAGCTGAGCTGCAGTGGTTGGTGTTTGATGGGGAGGGGGCATGTGGCGGAGATTTCCAAAGTGGCAATGAGACAGTGAGAAGGCACAAGGAGTTCATGGTCTGTCATAACACAGGACGTGTTATCACATAACACCTGAACAGGAGGAAGAGCTTCTTTACTGTGAGGGTGACAGAGCCCTGGCCCAGGCTGCCCAGGGAGGCTGTGGAGTCTCCTTCTCTGGAGAGATTCAAACCCCGCCTGGACACNGTATACAAATTCTTCTCTCAATCTAAAATGTATGAGAAGTTATAACTTTATTACCAAAGGTAGTCTCATTTATGTATCTCATTCCTCCCTGAGTGAAGCAGCCCTAACGTGAACTGACGTGCCTCCTTGTGTGGTTTTGGTCTTAGTGACTGCACTGTCAGCCAGAGAGCTGAGCTGCAGTGGTTGGTGTTTGATGGGGAGGGGGCATGTGGCGGAGATTTCCAAAGTGGCAATGAGACAGTGAGAAGGCACAAGGAGTTCATGGTCTGTCATAACACAGGACGTGTTATCACATAACACCTGAACAGGAGGAAGAGCTTCTTTACTGTGAGGGTGACAGAGCCCTGGCCCAGGCTGCCCAGGGAGGCTGTGGAGTCTCCATCTCTGGAGAGATTCAAACCCCGCCTGGACGTGTTCCTGTGCACCCTGCTCTGGGGGCACCTGCTTTGGCAGGGGGGTTGGACCGGGGGATCTCCAGAGGGCCCTTCCGACACCTGCCATTCTGTGATTCTGTGAACTAAAGGAAACCGAAACACTGGTCAGATGGCAAGTTCTAAAATAAGTAAAAAAACTATGATTATTTGTTCATCTGCACCTAGTTAAACAGTGAAACTCTTTGCAGTAGAATAATGCAGCTACCAACATTTTACATAAGTTCAAAAATCATTACACAAATTATTGAGAGAAAGAGTCATTGAGGATGATGAAAAATACCAGCAGGCACAAAAATTCATAAAACCCAGGCTGATGGTACCTAGCAGGACATACTGGAGAAGCACCATGGTATCTTTTCTGTGTAACCACAAGCTTCTGCAGGAAGTGGGAGGGCAGAGTATATGGACTGTTGGGCTGATCCGGTATTACATTATTATCTTCTAGGTATTATCAACCGAGCTGAGCACAATCCAGTCTGAAAGTCTTTGGATGGCTATGACTTCATGCACAACTATTAAACCATTGTTAAAAATAAGAATTTCAGAAAATCTCCTGGAGTTTCCAGATGTCCTTAAAATTGGATAATTCTATATAGTTCAGCTGAGACAGATGAAAACGTGTGATTTCAGCATGGAAACTCTAAAATAGACACAGAAGGACAGCTAGAGAACATCACAGCAGTTGGGAAAAGATGGCGAGGTGAAGAAATGGAGTGGCAACATTTGCAGAGACCATCAGTAAGAGATGGATTATTTGGTCTCTTTGGGCCCTTTCCCATGCTCAAGGAGAATTAATTGCTCCAAGTATCCGTCCCTTTTCAACCCTATCGTTGGCCACAGCAGCAGGAAAAGAATGCATCCCTTGGGTCCATTTTTGCATTTAGTTTAAGCTTTTCGTTGTTAAAAGCAATGCGAACTGGCTTTAGTGTAAGCGAGAATTAAGCGTTGCACGTATCGTTATGAAATCACAAGGGGCTACAGTGAAATTTGATATATTACTACACACATTTGTTAAATCAGCTCCCTTTAGAACCTGATTATCTTTTTAAACAAATTTTGTAAATGAGCTGTAATATTTTATATCCACTCAAAGCTTTTCAGCCCAAAGCACTTAACAAGCTTAAAGACCTGGAGTGGGAACCAGCCTTTGTTCTGTGTGCTGACGGCACCTGGCACAATGGGAGTCAGTCGCTGAGTCAAGTTCCCATGCGTCGCTACAATAGCAATACTACTAATAATAAGAGTAGAGTGGAAATTCTGACATTTCTGCGTTAGAAAATACTAGACAAAGAAAGAATGAGGCAAACCTTAATTTTGAAATAAGAAGTTACAGAAAGTAACCAGAAACCAAGCTAAGGAGACGTTGCAGATTTTGAGGTCTGATCTGAAAGACACACACCATTAGCATATGCATCAGAGCCTATTCGTGATTAAGTCTATTCTGTCAAGAACAACAAGTATTTCTGCATAAGGTGAATAAGTCAATTGTGAGGATTTGACTAGTAAGTCACGATACAGATATACATATCCATTTACACCATACAGCTATGCATTTATAGACAGTATACAGGACTTGAAGGATTTCTGATCCTTGCTTTTTTAAAAAAAACCCAAAACGCAAACAACTATGCTGTATAAATATATAGTATTTACTTCTACTGTTTGGAAAGTAAGGTGCTTTCTTATTGATATTCTGATCAAATATTCTAATAGATATTTTGACCAGACTCCCAAATAATTACTCCGAGCTTCTTAATAGAAAATTTTAATTTCTAACCTTCTGATAGCAAGCCTAGTGAACAGAGTGTAAAAATGGGGTGGTTTACATGCAAATTCCACCATTTGTAGCTGGACCGCATCTGCAGTTTGGACTATACTGAGTGGTGGTGTATGGTCTGTTCTCTGAGTATTTTCTAATTTGGTGCCTGGGCAGGTAAGCTAAAGAACTTAACAAACATGTGCACTGCTTAGGGAGGTAAGAGGCCACTGGATGTCATTATTTCTCTTTCTTCATAGCTGAAGCAAGCCTTCTCTAGAGGTGGAAAATATGGCTATTACAGAAGGTAGTCGAGTTTGATTTCAAATGTTCTTGGTAGTTTGGAATGCTTCTTCTTAATTTAAAATAGCTTTCCAAAGTTAAACTTTGGCATGAGTCAGTGGAAACATACACATCCCTTTGCAAATGCAAGCAAAAACTTTGAGCGGCCTAGTTTTGGTACAAATTGGTTGGTCTTCAAATGGCTCAACTAATTGGACGAGCCTCTCAACCCTGCAGGCTGCTCAGACACTCACATTGTGCTCTCTGAGCCTTCCCTTCCCAGTGACTTCAGAGCAGACAGTTTTGTGGTAATATAAAAGTAGACTAGAAAATAAGCATAAACTTAGTCACAAATAATAATAATATAATATGTCATAAATGCGTCAAAACCATAAATAAATCTATTTGAGCATTTGAAATCTTGTCATTAAGATTACAGAGTCCATTCCTGCAGCCACCATAAGTTCTGTTTATTTGAGTGCAATGGTGGGCACATAAGCCAGAGGGAAAGTACCAAAATACGAAGTATCACACTTAGTTGCTGCACAGGCATTTCCTCTGAGAAAACACTGGTAAGCACTGCTGGTCACTCCATTAAAAGTCAGTATTTCATTTTATGTCTCTTATTTTTCTGGTCTGAGGTATCAGTAAATGACCAGGAGCTCAGATATTTCTCCTCCGTTAATAGCTCTCAGCACTTGACTGTTAATTATGAGAAAATGGCTTCCTTGCTCCTATTATCACTAGTAATAATCTTATCAGTTCCTGAGACCAAGCATCGATAAAGAAATATTTTCTACATGTTCCTTACTTCTATTTTCAGAGCTGAAGCAGTGAGCTACATTATCTTATGTTGTGTAGTAGTAATATTATTGCTTTTTACATTTCAGATCCTTTTACCTTGTTTACATACGAGGTATACCTTGTGTACATACGAGGTATATTTACATCACAGCCACTGAATATCTGTCACTGATGGCATCACTTGACAATACGGGTTAGCATAGGCATAGCTGAAGGACTTCTTTGGTCCACAAATTTTCTGTGTTTTGNACATACGAGGTATATCTACATCACAGCCACTGAATATCTGTCACTGATGGCATCACTTGACAATACGGGTTAGCATAGGCATAGCTGAAGGACTTCTTTGGTCCACAAATTTTCTGTGTTTTGAAAGACAACAAGGAAAGAACGCAGCTTAATATCCAGACCTGGCTGAGCTGAAACAGCCGTCACTGACAAGAAACACCTAGGTGTGTGTAAATGAAGCATGCTGCGTGGAGAAGTAAGCTAATCATACCTTTTACATAAATGCTTTATAAAGGCAAGCTGCTCTTGAACTCTGTCCTGATGCTGATATAGAACTTTTCACTGCTTGGTTCTAAAACCAGAAAGCCCCAAAGAGCCTCGTAGCTTGTCTGCATTGCCTACCTGTGACAATTTGCTGTATTTATACACAGTGTTTGGTCTTGTGAAGAAAGTCATAAATCTTTGATGTCTGCAGGAAGACGAGAAGTTTTGAAGGGTGGGATTGATAGTTTTTATTCTAATTTTCTGATAAAACTTGCAGTACACAAGTGAGATTTGAAATTAATATTCATCATTGTGGGCCATGTGAAGGCATAAGGGACCATACCTACTGAACTGAAAAACTGGGGGAATTGAGACAGAATTAGCCAATATGGACACCATGCAAGCAAGAAGGGAAAATATGAAAAACCCATATTCAGAATTAAAGTAAATATCTAGGAGTGTTCAAATTGAGGTCATAATTTTAAGAGCAAATGGTATATTTAACTGTTTTCATCTGTGCATATTAACAAACTGATTGTGAACATTTTAGGTATTTCTAAACTGGCTTCATTATCTAACATTATATGCCCGATAGCATATCTAGACATGCCAGAATTATTTTCATTGTTGCCAAAGACACAGCCAAAACATTAACTTTGGAGTTTGTAGGTTCTTCCACTGCAAGTGGAAAAACATTTCTTTAATGTGTTATTTTTCCTTGAAAATTTTCACAAGAAATAAAACCTGCTCCCAACCAGCTCCACATGTGATTATTTGAGTTAAACTGTGTGGAATTAATTCTTAACAAGGGACCAATCTGAAATCTGTAGAAATCTCTGAGACTCTTTCTATTAATTTGAGTGGTCTTTTGATCAGGCCTTATATGAAGAAACACATTTATGAGTCCCAAATATGGAACTTGTTAAAATACGTTTCCTTGATTTTACATGTGTAATTTAAATGATTTTATATTTTATAATTCCCTATGAAAAAATTTCATTGTAAATTACATAAAAATAAGTTGCAGTGATACAGGAACCAAGAGAAAACTTTCACCGGTAGAAATAAATATTGTTCTATTAGCTTTTAAAACACCTACACTATTTGCAATAACAAAAGGTATAGGCATTTGTTAGCTCTTACACTCTTTTCAACAGCACAAACGTGATTATCACCTTTTAGGTACATTATAAATATGATTAATAAAAAAGAGGTTCAGCAAGATCCATTGAGGAAAGCAGGTTAAAGGTATCTGAAGTGTTTTTACTTGAATAAATCAAAGCTGCCCAAGAATTCAGCCTTATCTTAGGCTTGTGGCATCATTAAATGTCTCCAAAGCCCTTGTGCGAAAGACGCCTGCTGTCGTGCAAGACGAAGGACGCCCAGTCTTATGGGTAATACGTTTGTGGAACACAGAAACAGGATTTTTGAGACAACTAGTAGTACAATGTCTAAAGGCCAATACTTGGCCTTCATACGTGGTAAGGATGGAGATCTTGACTGTAAGGTCACAACAGGGGCTATTGCATCTTAATTGCTGACAACCTTATGTGAAGTCACGGAAAGTGAATGACATAGAAATGGGGTTTTTATCGTGTTTTGTCCCTCCCTCTCCCTCAGGGCTGCCACAGCAGGAATGTGCTTCTTTCTTGGGAAGGGAACCTGCGTTATTCTTTGATTTCTGTTTTCTGCCAAGGGCACCAGCAGAAACAAAGGCTTTCCTGCTGCTTGGACAAGAGAGAGGAGTTTACCAAACTTCAGGGTTTTTTCTACTAATTTCAGTGTAGGGGAGCTGGATTATAGTACAGAATTCTTAAGTACCTGCCACTTTACAGTTGTTTGGATAGACAGCCTTTTGCAAGCAATGGCTGTTTATAATGTCCTGAAAACCAACTCCACAGCCCATGACCGATACTGAAATTGCTGGTATTATTATAGCTTTTGCTTCATAGAAAGAAAAATTCCTGGCAAATCTTTTAAATTTGCATGCCAGAAAACTGTTAGTCACAAAGTTAGGGGGGTAGCTATAAAAAAAAAAAAAAATTTCTTAGTGGCAGAAATGCAGGACAATAGCAGGACTACCATTAAATGAAAATCAAAAAGAGAAACTGACTGCAACTGAACCATATAAAACCAGAAGACAGAAAACAACTGGTTTTTTTTTTTTCATTGATAGACTATTTAACGTCCATGGCAAAGCTTTCTTGGCAAAATCAGAATTTCAACCTCTCAGACCATGATCATTGGGAATGAGTCATGCAAGTCACACACAAATAGGCATTAAGCACATACATTAATCTTCGCAGAACAATATTAAACTCAACATTTCATTCAGCCTTTGTAGTTAGAAAAGCAACAATTACAGGGAGATTTAAATATGGTTAATTTAAAAATTTTGGCCTTTAGCCTCCAAACAAGTATGTTATCTCAGATGTCAGTGATTCACAGTCTTCTCATTCATTTAACAGAGTTTGGACAGGGCTCAAAATTGTCGTATAGGGTAAATAAACCTTATAAAGAATATTTCAATTTTTTGTTTGTTTTATTTCTTATATTAAGGTAAGGAATAAAACTAACAGGGTGTGTATGTCATTACAAAAAATAATTAAAATATTTACATTCTTTCAGAAGTTAAGAAAGAAGGAGGGAGAGTTTCAGGCTTATTTGTTCACAGTGGAAATGCTTATATGTTCCTTGTGAAAACTATTCTTATGTTTAAGTAAGTTGAACTGTAATGAAATAAAAGAAGCAGATTTAAAGAAGCTTTAGAAGCTTCCAAAAATCAGATGTCAACATTCAGCAGTTATCTATTCTAGAAACACCAAAACAATGACTCATAATATATTCCCTATTTAGTCCCTGAAATTACATGATTTTACCTTGG